>JBCAUG010732000.1:0-11932 GCA_038406175.1 Haplosyllis leylae | reverse complement strand
CTTCGGTCCCCTTCACTCCCCCTTTGCTCCCCATCACCCCCTTCACTCCCCTACCCTCAATAGCCCCAAATATATTATTGGCCTGGGCCTTGCATAGCCTTGAATGTATTCGGGGCTATTGAGGGTAGGGGTGCAAAGGGGAGCAAAGGGGGGCAAAGGGGAGCAAAGGCAAAGGGCCTCGAAAACATTCGAGGCTATTCGAGGATTCGAGGCTATTCAAGGCTATTCGAGGATTCGAGGCTATTCGAGGCCCAGGGAGCGAAGGGGAGCGAACGAGCTGATATTTTCCATTTTTCATTTGAAGATGTCGACAGGATTTTACAAAAAGTAATTAGTTTAGTGTGCTTTACAATATAATTATTAAACATGGAAATTTGTCAAATTTGACAGATAATGCATATTCCAAAGACATGATTTTGAAGCCATATATTGTTATCTACTGTTTCACACATTAATGATTAACATATCTACGGCGTTCAAAGAAAGTTTAGCCAACGAGACACTGAACTCTAGGCGTATCAATGTGACGTCTGACCGATTCAGTTGGCTCATCATTCCTGGTTGTCTCCTGTGACCTCATTCATTTCCCTTTACGTCGCCAAATTTGACCCAATAATTTTGAGTTTTTAAATTGTTGCCTGCAGTTAAATATGTTTGGGGTAATCAAGTACTGTAGTTTTATATAACTACTTTTTCAGTCAAGTCACATCATCAAATCGATCCAATTGGAGTTGTGCAAGGTTGTGGTGCCAACTTTGTTCGCAGGTTTACGTAACTAGCTAAATTGCATGCGTGTTTGGCGAAGCTGAAACATTTGAAGTTAATACATGTGATGTGAAATGACAACTAAATTCAGTTATTTTCTGTTCCATTGTTGTTGTTTTGAAAGCCAGGGGATTTTGCGTTTTGTATGTCTTGGGAACACGCAATTGACAACTTACAAAATCGATGTTAACTTTTGACCGAAATAAGGCATTTATTTTCGGCATTCGGAAATTACATCTGGAACAGTGATTGTTCTCAAACTTCAGGCGAACAAGAAGGCATGCCACTGGGAATGGGGCTTAGATGTAGAATTTCAGAATAACCTTCTTTTTATGAAAGAAAAAATAATGAAATTTAATATTATCTGAATATTGTGCTATATTAATAACTGTTGACCGTGAATTTCTGACTAAAAATGTGAAAACAGCTAATCATTTAATCTCTGTTTCTTCACTCGCGATTGCATGTTGAAGAGGGATTAGTCTTTCAGTTCTGTAATGAACTTCAAAATGTTTCCCGCTGAAAGTCATTGTTGTCCCCTGCAATGTACTCAGTCATGCAAAAGATTTAATGGAGTCTGTTCCATAAACACGCCTTTTGGAATTAAACGGAAAGCAGTGTTCTCAAGTCCTTATCGTATTCGACCAGTATGGGCAAAGCCTAGTACTGCGTGGTAAATCTATGGTGCAAGGCATATGCGTAGTCAAAATAATATCAGCTTCTGTCATGATACAGTAGAATTAAATTTGCGTCAAGCCACAGTTAGGTCACGTTACGTTTACACTGACCTCTTAGCGACGGCGTTAGTGTTAGCGATGCAAAAACTTCTTAGTGGACATCGCTAAGAAATGGGTAGAATAGCCATTCCCAGCAATGTCTGCTAATGCTAGCGCTGAGTGTGAACGGACCCTTTATCCGAAGAGATAAGAAATATGACGTCGCCACGTTGAACGTTTGCATTGCTGGCAGGTGAACTGACGTCACTGGCAAACAAATTATCTGATTGGCCACATACTTATCATAACAGTGCCACAATATTTCCAAAGTCTTATAGGCACCCCTAATCAAGCATGGAGCTAACTCAAAAGTCAAAATTCCTGGTGAAATTCTTCAGACAAAATGAAAATAGGAAGAAAAGTGTACACTTTTGAAATTTAACATTCCGAAATAAAACATTATGATATGGAAGTACGTAGAAGTTGTTAATACCTGAACAGTTTCCCCCGACCAATTTAACCACTGCAGCCTTTTAATTGACAGTACTTTAATAAATAATTCCCTGGCTTTGAAGTCAAGGGTTAATGTCACGAGAAGTTCAAAACAGGCCTGACCAAAAAATTCCCGCCCCGTTACACAGATATGGACAGTTTTAAATCTTTCAGAAATCCTTTCATATATTATAGTTTAGATGGGGGCATCTGTCGGTGCACATATTTAAAATATTTTTCTGGTTTTTGATCCGAAGAGATGAAAAGCATTGTATACCTATTCTGCTGAATGCATGAAGACAAGTATTTTCAAAGAAATGTGAAAGAAGTATTGTGGCCAAAGAGAAACTTTTATTTTACCTTCCAGTTTTCTTATTTTACAATCCACGTTAAAGATTTTAGTGAGCACTAAGCTGCATAATGATTGGTTCTCGTTGATTTGGCTACTTTCGGACAGCTTCGGCTAGAACCGTGTCAACAGCAACCATCCCACATAAATAAGAAGCATGCATTACAACCTTTAATCTCACATCGCATGTTCCTCCAAGCAAAGTTAACAGCGGCTAAATATGAACATTGCATGATGTACTTTCTAACCGAGACTGCCAAAGGATAAAAATTTTGCACAACAATCTATTATTCAGGCTCCAACATCGATTTGGTGAGCAGTTAGTTGCGTGCTATCGGAACATCCCAACTTTTAAACCTCTGAAGTTTAGTGCTGTTCCAAATTAACAATGGAGCCGAGAAAATAAGTAAATGTGGCTGTCATATTGCATTATATGGTTACTTTTTCAGCTGGGTAAACTTCGCATGCAAGTGATTTCTAAAACAGAAATGTTCACTGTGGTTAGGTTTTGGTTATTCATTGAAGTCATAAAGGCCCGTCATTTCACTCAGGATGCCCGCCCTTCATTTACTGTTACACGGCTCCTTGTTGATGTGTCGCGGATTAAAAACAAAGTTTGTCCATTGGTTGCAACATAACCAGTTTGTTCGGAACCGATCTGACTGATGTGTTCAGATTGGAAAATCATAAAAAGGAAGTGTAGCTGCAGCACCAAAAATTCTACTTGACTGTATCAATCAAATCACTTGAGGAAGTCGGTTTATTCGCAACAGAAAGTTTACAGAAAGAAGGATCTATTCTGTGCATGCATGGGCGCAGTAAATCAGCCATGTACCATTAACAGACCTCCCCATATGCTTATTGAGAAGCCTCTGGGTTCAGCTTCTGATGCGCGCCGCATGTAAATGGGTTCTTTCTCCAGTTTAGCTTTATCAAGCTGTCTTTTACCTCCTTTAGGGAGTCATATATAAATGTCAAACATTTCTTGCTTGATTGCCACCAGTCTGCGTTGAATGGTAATTACCAAATGAAGAATCCTCCCAGTCAAATCTTCGAAACTTTGGCTACTTTGATCAGTGAAATCTTCACCGAATTTTGGTTTTCAGAACCGGGTGAAGTGAAGAATGAGGTGAATAATGAGAAGCAATAAATTTGTCTTTAGTTTTAAATTCTTATCACTAAATAAAAAATAAATAGGTTGGGAAGTTGCTATCCATACATTCTACTTCGTCTGCACTCAGCTTTCAGCTTTCAAACCTTTGCGAAATTCAAAGGATTATGTGAAACCTTTATTTACATAATTTGATTGATGATTCAACACAAATTCTTTGAACGAAAACCACGAGTTCTGCCCATTGTTGATTAATTTTTAAGAAGTTCCTGGCTGAACAATACGTGAGCATGGAATACCAACCGTGGTCTGAGTGCATTTTAGGATTATCAAGTTCCCATGGACTTCCAATTGGGACCAATACAGAAATGTCGAACATTTCTTGGTGATTGCAGTCGATCTGTGCCGAATGCTGGTTGTATTCTGAGTAGATGCCTGCTGAAGATTGCATAGTGGATTCCTTCTGTTGAAATTATATTTGACAGGGACAAGTTCTTGTGAATTCTTGTCTTGGATTAAAAATCTGCACAATTTGTAAACTATGGAAAGTCTGTACCTTTGCTAACGAGGCTAGTTTGGTCATGATCTACTGACTGTACAAAGCGAACTGTTCTAAACTAAATTGCTTTGGGTTGTTGTCTCAGAGTACCAAGTTATCGGTGAAGTCAGATTGCGTACCCTTTGCTGTTCGGAGCTGTTCCTGGCGCTATACCTTTCTGAATTGTTTTACACCAGTGCTTTGCCGGTTTATCAAAAGAGTGGGGTGGACTTGGATGATTAATTCTCACTTTATATCTTTGTTGACATATAATAGATTGAATGGAATGTTTGAATCCTGCAACTCACCAGTGTATTATTAACAGTCCTACACAACTCGGAGATTCGGAGACACTTGGCTTAGACTACAGACACAAGATGAATGCTAATGAAGAGCTATTTTATATTGGGTGTATCAAGCTGTCCAGTACTTCCTACTGGGGGCCATACATTATTGTCAAACATTCCTTGGTCGATTGCCACCTGCCTGCTTCGACTTTTAATTACCTACAATATGTCTCATAATGTCAGTTGTAGTTCCCAACCTTCATAAATCTGAAACCCGAACGAATAAAGTCACAATGATGTTTCTGCTCATGGATGTTTCATTGAAAGTGTTTATACTAATGCTGCTATCGATATGGAGATACACCATTTGATTTGAAAAGCATTTACCTTTCTTTTTGTGTGTCATATCAGTGTTGTGAAAGTAACTGCCTCGATTAAAGCTGTGCTTTCAGTGCGAAAAAAGAGAACTAAAGGCACATTATTCAATCTGCAATTAATATTCATTTAAAATCGTTTGGAGTTCAATAAGTTTTTTATGTTTATCTTGAGTTAATGTGAAGATCAAATGTTAATTTTCCACTCATGTCATTTACATTTTAAAAGTTTCGTCTTGTAGTTGAACAGTTCATACTCATAGAGATGGTTACCATTCAGGACACGTGCTGTGTCTTAAATCCTTACCAGTTTGGAACCAGTCTTCATGACTGTGCATCTAAATTCTCTTTGTCCTTATTCATTATATTGGGATCTCAATTGAGACGAGTATTTTGTGCCATATCGGTTACAGCTGGGAGACAGTGTCCCATGAATTCGTGTTGTTCCGGCCTGTGTGGAGTAACTTGAGTCTTCTTGCAATTTTGTGCGACAATTTTTAAATTCTCTTTTTCCAAGGGTATTTCGGGAACGTCTGCTTCCTTAACAGAGATTTATTCGAATGCATTGATCGTCATGAGACAACAACGGTCGAAGGCATTATCTATGAAACTCGGCCGCTATTCTCTCTGAAACTGACAGATTTTCTGTAGCTTATTCCTGTTTGGGGAAAAGTCTTAATTTGGGCAGACATTGTGACTCTGAAAAAAGCAGCTTTGGTCTTGCAGAGGTGGAAGCCACAGCTACTGAGGTTACCTCTCTATTGTGTCATGTAATTGTATTGGATGCAAGGCAACCACTTAGAGACTGAGTCTGTGGCAATAACCAATTTTGATGTGCAACTCACGAACACATCCTCAATTTGGAATCCCTTGTTGGTCCTGATTGAAATACTCCAGTTTCCAAATTATGCTTGAAGTGAGGCTGCTGGGAATTTATGCTTGCATGTCACGTATTTGTTTCAAAGATTCCAGAATTACTTTGGGCCCAGTTTGTATTTTTGCATGATAGCTATTTGCTTTTAAGCTCTACTTGCATGTCTGTAGATAATTTAGGCTGGAATACAAAGTATTCCTTAAAGTGCAGAATTTTTGAAAATGTGTGTTAGAATCCAAAGATTTTTGTTTCGTTTCAGACTATTTTAGAAGTGTAAAATCGAGAATTTATATTATTCAATTGAACAGCAGCTCGGGAGAAAGTTTTTATTCGTACAAGTCTCGTTTTTTTCCAGAACGGAGTGACATATGTTCTGTACAGTTTTTGTTCGTTAGCACGGTTGATTGGATGCATCTTGTTTGTAGGGAGTTACAAAATTTTTTCAATGTCCAAAATTGTATCAAATTTCACAAATTCCACAACTGAAATGTGTTTCAGAACATTCTGAGCAACATTGATTTTTGGATCCCCACCCCTTCCTTTGGAATTGTTTTCTGCAGACTTGGCTTCATACATTTGGACCCCCTTCATCTCTTTATCTCTCTCTTCATTCCTTCATCTACATATTGTTTCATCTCATCATCTCTTTTAACTCTTTATCTCCTCATCATTTAATCTTTTCATCTACCAACCTGAAATAAAGTTACTGTTAAATTAAATCACAGAATCAAATGGGACATGACTCAATGTTGGTAAGCAGTCCTGTTGTTTTATTATGGTATGGTAAATTTGCTCATAGTCAATAGTTTCTCTCCATACACGATTTGGAAACTGGTATGCCTCAATTCGGATACACAAGGGATTCTTTAATAAAATGGCCCAACTTTACGTCACTGTGTACTGTTGATTTCATTGATTACGTGAATGACGAAGACTGAGTGTATAAAGATGTCTTTCCGTTTTCTCAGCTCCATCCATTTACTAGAGTGTAAAGTTATGTCACAGAGTTATGTCATGCATATCATAAACTGAAATAGAACCAGACTGGATTATAAAATCTGGATGATCACCCATACTGGAGACAGACATTCGATTTATGTTGACCGTTGCGTGCGAAGGAATTTAAATCATTGATAATTGTGACTGGGTGCGTTTTCTCTATGAGCGTGGGACGTGTTTGTGACTTTGAAACAGGTTAGAATTACTGGTTCTTCAGAGCTGGACTTTGGGTTTGATTTGGATTCTGGTTATTCTTGAATGATGCAGTTTCAGGAGATGTAGAGGTTTTTGGAGAATTTCTAGCCTCAGAACAAAGAACAGATTGGTGTTACCAAACGTTATTACGTGGCCCAATGTAAAATGTTAAATTCGTGCCTCTTAAAGATTTTGGTTGGGGTGTAAAGAGTTACTTGAGTAAGGGTTCCCACTCGCACTGGAAAACCTGGAATACCTGCGAAAATGAGAGAAGTTTTTTCAGTCAGGGAAAAGTCAGGAAATTTTAATATTTTAGCAGAAAGTAGGGGAAAAGTCAAGGAATTGGTTGAGTCAGGGAAAAGTCAGGGTTATTTTAGCAGAAAATAATAAAATATAAGTAACAAAGTAATTACAAAAACAGTTGTTTCTTGACATATTTTTGTTAGAAATTGATTCCAGTTGGAAACAACATGCCTGTCATCACTAAATATTAGGGACAATAGTAACATATCATCAATACAATTTAATGATCTCCATTCAGTAAAGCTTCTTGTTATTGGAAGTTCATTTGGAAGAAGAAATGATTTGGTTTTGGAAAAATGGCAGAAGTACTGAAAAAGTCAGGTAATTTCTTGAGAGTTGGAACCCTGTGAGTTTTTACAAGTATGTTGTCGTAGTGATGGATGACATTGTATGCAAGGTACAAAACGATTGGGATAAACAGAAAAGTCAGTCACTCCATGCCTAAAAGTTGTCATACAGTCTAAATACGCGCGATCCAGTCGTTCAAGTATTCTGGACTCAAGGCTTTCAGCCGAATGAGGATATTTCTAAGAAGAGGAAAAAACTGGCCGCTTGATGAGACTTTGGCTCTTCTGTTTAATCATTAAACGCTAAAATGGAGAAGAGTTGTATTGTAAATCCTTGAAGTTTTACTTTCAACCGTTTGAGGAATGTCTCTGAATGCAGCGAAATCAGATGTACAGTCAGGAATGTTGGTCCCAGATTGGTGGGGTGGTTTACAAGGGAACATGACAATCATAGCAATAGACAAACTTTTATCGGTTACCGGCATCTCACAGCTTCCGACATACTGTCTTCTCCCACATAATCTGGACTGCATAAGGGACATAAAGCTTGAACTCGGATCTTTCCTACGCATCACAATTGCGTATTTTAGAGTTGAAAGGAAGCTTTGAGCGTGTTTCCGAATAAGTTGCCAAATGTGGAGAACTTTTTATCGCATGGGAGAGAGAAGTGATGGCATTAGAATTTGTTTCATTTTATTTTGTAAACATTTCCACTCGTGTACACTTTCTTAACAGTTGTAATCTCTTCAGACATGTCACGGGCATGCCGTTAGCCTTGCGTCCATCTGATTGAGGTGGCAGCATAGACTTAAATTGTCACTCTCGTACAGTGAGAATGTTGCTGCAGTATCACTTACTTGCCCCACTTGAAAAAAGCTAGACCTCTAACACTCTGTTGTGTTCTATTTACAAAACTGAAGCCACATGGAGGACCTCTTGGCAATGCACCAAGAGGCAAAAAGACATTTGCCTCATTGCTCACTGTGCACTTTCCTTGTACATTTTTGTTAAATATTTGCACACTAATACTGTAAATTTCATTCAGGTAGACTGCAATACATTCTAGAAAAACTATTACATTGGTAAAATTTCATGTCAGCCATTTTTATGAAATTTGAAATGTTTGAAAAATGATGATATCTAATGCTAAGTGGCAGCCATTGAACAAGGAGGCAAAGTGTGGCTTCAGTTTTGGCTGCTGTGTTAGAGGTCTCCTCTGTGGGCAGCAGTTCACATGTACGTCTATGGGTGGCAGCTATCGTTGGTGCCACCTGTGATTAATTGGACTGATTTTTAGAGAATTTCTTCTGAGCTAGAGAATTGAATTTTATACCCCGCAGCTCACTCTGTCCCCACCCCTAATTTCCCCCAGGTGGCGGCATTTTATAAAGTGTTGCCATCTGGTGGAAATTAGGGATGGGGACAGGATGAACTGGGGGAGGGGTATAAAATTCATATTTTATCCTCATAGGGATAGGGTGAGCTGGGGAGGGGGTGTAAAATTGATTCTGCAGCTGGTAGAGCTGTGTCGCCTCACTGGGTACCGGGTATCAGCTCGTTTAACCTATGGGTCACCAAGTTTTCGCATCCTACTGGCTCAGGCTGGACACCCGAGTTCCAGGATCCTTTTTAGTAAAGAAAAGAAACATCCATAATTGTTAAATCAGCGCAGTTATTTATATAAATTTTATTCTTTCATCTAGGCCACCTAAAGTTGGCTATCACTGGCCCAAATTGGCCACCAAGTTTCAAAACTTAGCCACAACCCTGTGCCGTGTATTCTAGTACTTGTAAAATATTGAGACAACCGACGACCGTCATGGCATATCTGACTGTTTCCAATTCTTCATTGTCGCAAACATTTCTGCAATTACTCTCCCAGTTCGTGAAAGTATTTAACTTGCATTCTCAATACTTTATTTAAGGAACTTTATCCATCTTGTCAACATTGTTGTTTTACAGTGTATCAGACCACCATTCACTGGTTGTTTGTCAATGAGACAACTGAGGGTTGGAGGTGAAATACTGTTACATTTTTGCACAAAGTAGCTTCGCCTTGAGAGTCCTTGTACGTAAAAAACACAAGAACCTCTCAGATGTAATGTATGTTGGTGATGTTCTGTGCATTTGAATGAGTCCACACAAATGCCACTTGAATACTGTAGCCTTAGTTACAATTCAGTGTATAGTTGTATCGGAGAATAAAGTTTATGAAGTTCAATGTAAAATATTTGTTTGTTCAATTGTTATTGTACAGTGTCATAATTTAAGATTTTAGTGCACATTTCTTTTGTAGCTGTTAGTTGTTTTTTTTTCTGCCAGGTTGCTGTTGCCCTTATGTTGGTTTTAAAATCAGGTTTATTTTAGACCATAATCAGAAGAATAATTCCATGCCAAGAATAAACCAAGTTTCAAGACTCGATGCACAATGAATACTAAATAAGAAAACTATGTTAAGCCAGAGCTATTGTCGGAATAGTGATGACAATGATTTTAATCTTAATCCGTCTGATTAGTATTCAGCAAATTACTACTCTTGCCGACATATCCCTTTACATTCAGTTTATCGCTCAGTTTTCGGAACAAAGATTTCCTTTGTACGACAGATGCTTAGTTTTCCTATCATGAATAAGGAATTATCTGACATCTGATCACTTTGTGTAGGTCGAATATTAACTTCATTGTATTTATGGAATCATCCTCGATTTATAAATTCTGCTTTAATGCCTTAACCTTTGTTAACAAATGCGAACATTCATTTTATTTTATGTCCCCAGGTGAAAATTCAGATCCATGCTGATATGGACAGTATTTTTAAATTTTCTAAATGTACAATTGCAACTGATTATTGAAAAATATTTTCTGAATATTTCGCATGACTAATATAAATCTCTACCATCCAGACAAAAAAACTGACGCTTGAACATACGTCTAATGGAATGGCTAATAACTTGTATTCATTGATAGCACGTTTTTGGTGGATGTTTGTCACCACTTTGAAAATCTGAACTTTCGTACAGCACAATTAAAAGATACCTAACTATGGAAGCAAAACAATCCCGTCAAATTCTTGGCGCAACACTGTTGATCAGCCCCTGATAGCAAAGTGACATGTCAGGAATAACCAGAGCTCAATCAGCTCTCATTAACGCTCATTGTCAGGTGAAACACAGTGATAATCAATCAGAAACCTCTCCTCCCTACAACCTTGATGGATCTATTCCTTCATCTCTCACCAATGTCAATCGCATATTTGGTGTGACTGTCACGTGTAGAAACTTTGAGGCAGTTTCTGTACCGTCTGCTAATTCTGGAAAGTGATGTGTTGTGCCCTGTCTTGACTTGCACATTTTAATCCCAGATGTTTTGGGTTTCTTGGTTCTTTCGAAAATTTGGCGAGAGTAAAGATATGGTCGCTTTCATGAATAGAGTCTTTATCTAATGGTTAACATTGTAAAAGCTATGTGTCCTGTGTCGCTCCCTCAAATTCTCAGTATCGCAATGCAAACACATATCTGTAGGCATTTCTTGATAAGTACGTACTTCTACGTGCACTGTAGAATTGAGAATAAATGACCAAAAAGCTATATTTTATATGTGTAGGATACTTTGACATGTAAATGTTAGTACGAATGATATGGCTCATGTTTATATCTCAGTTCATTAAAAATTGTATTAAAAATTGAACCAAATGGATCCTTTGCCCATACCTTATATTTCAAAGCATGAAATGAGAATTAAACGACATTTAAGGCAAAATAAATTACTGCCTTGATGGAACTATTTGTATTAATATCATATCTATTCCAGTTAGTACAAGAATACAATTCAAGACGTATTTAGTCGAGTAGGGAATGTGTGATTACTTTTGGGATTACATTTGTAGACAAGATTGTTTGAAAAGCAAAGAAATGTTTTCGTTGCATCATAGCATGCCTCCCTTCAACCAATCTCATTTCCTTCAAATATTTAAAGCTTGAAAATTGTACAATATGGGCACAAAAGCAAGTTCCGGACCGGTCATTTTTTCCAGATATTCACTGATCAGCCTGGAATTCCAGTTGTAATATTAAAATGTGATTTCAACGAAAAATAAAATAATGGACACCAGGTGGCTTGTTGGAAGGGTG
Source organism: Haplosyllis leylae (assembly GCA_038406175.1). Taxonomy (NCBI): domain Eukaryota; kingdom Metazoa; phylum Annelida; class Polychaeta; order Phyllodocida; family Syllidae; genus Haplosyllis; species Haplosyllis leylae. The sequence goes on along the minus strand of JBCAUG010732000.1, from coordinate 512 downwards.
AACACTTCTCTATGGGTGTGCTTGTGCTTTTTGCACCCATTGGTTGTCCTTGGTTACTCTCAGCAATCAACCCTGCAGCCTGGAACCCATTCTCCCTGTTGCAAATGAAACATTTCTGAAATGTTTCATTAATGTCTGCAGCCACTTTTGGACTTAGTCTAAAAAATTACATTTTTTGGGAAATAAAAACCTGTTGCATCCAGATGGAATACATTGCACACTTAGTCCTTAACCCTTTCACTACTTACCAGTTTGCATATTTTTCCAATGCAAAACTGATAAAATGAGTGTTTACTTAAAAAATCACCAAAATTCCAATATGTTTAGCTTGATTACCTTGGTGGTATGTAGCTGAACTATGGTGAATTGGCCTTGAATATAATGTCTAACGTTGACCCAATTCAGGTAACGAACTGAGTAAATTGGCAATACGTTACATATTTTTTGTGAATTTTTTGATAAAATATGTGCTAATAAACTTTCAATGTGGCAATTGAAACATTCATTTGACA
>JBCAUG010731989.1:0-11933 GCA_038406175.1 Haplosyllis leylae | reverse complement strand
GCCAAATAATAGGTTGGCGCACCCCCCTCTGGAGTTGGCGCCCCCCCTCTGGGAAATCCTGGATCCGCCGCTGAACAGTTATTGAGAATTAGAAACAAATTGACCGTAAACGGCACAAAATCTTCTGAAGCTTTGCAAAATTACAATAATTCAACTTTGGGGAGTCATTCAGATTTATTAGGGGGTCTTTCAGATTTATTAGTGGGTCATTATCCTTTTTTCGAGAGGCAGCTTGGTCCGCACCTATGGTCCTTTAATGACATGACATCACACACCCATCAGCCAATTGGCGTAAAGTTTAATGGATGGACAGAGATACAGACTTATATGTTGGATCTTGCACTATTGACAATATTTCCTATTATGTTTTATAAATCAACATGCTCTCAATTCTTCATAACTTTGATCAAGCAAAGAAATCACGACACTCTTGACATTCCCTGTTGCTGTGAATGACTTTAAGGAGATCAACTTTTAACTGTACTTTGACCTTCTAATTCAATTTTTAATTAAAATTATGTACTAGTTGAATTCAAATTTTAGATTTAAGTGGCAGAATTTGGACAAGATAAAATAAAGTACATTGTTAATTCAAAGCAATATCACTCACCGCAACTGACCTGCAACAAAGACCTCAACGAGAGACGATTGGTCCGTAGCTAAAAAAGATTATCCAAAAGCTTAATATTTGGACAAGTTTTTCTTTTCTCTGCAGAATACAAATGTATGTAAGGGGTTGAGGAAAAAGAAACGTAAAGTAAATTGAGTGATGCATCAATATTTTAACCTGCCATTCCACGGATAATTTGTTGTTATTCTAGAAATATACCTACCAATATCCGCAAAATGTCATGAAACATTCACACGCAATTTGTACTAAGAAGTTTCCATTAGTCGGATTCATGTTTAGTGAGTAAACCTGCAGAGATAAGCATCAGATGCTTGAGGTGAGTAGTAATCGGTTATCGCAATGCAGGAGTTGGTACAAGAAGGGAGTAAAGCCATACCGAGGAAAAAATACTTGTTTTAAAAAAAAGTGGAAATTCTTGGTTAAGTACGCAACTGTCAACATCAATATGCGCCATTTTTTGTCACTTAAACCATTTTCTCCGGGATAAATAAAGACGTAAAGGATAGACGATTGTGCCTTGAGGATTCCAAATAAAATTGCGGACTATTTCAAATGTGCAATATGTTTTTGTACGGACTCGCAGGTCAACAGCAATCTTAAAATTGTTTCACAATAAAATACAGAGTAAAACAAATGTTTGATTCAAACGTTTGTGATGAAGAAGAAAAAGACCATCACAGGGACTGATTAATTTTTAAAATCCTACTTAATCCAGATTAACTGAATTCTATCAGTCACATTCAAATTATAGAGATATTTCTTACCTCTGCTATCATAGATGTAATAGATGTAGCCACAAATCACAAATCAGAATATCATTCTGAATCTGCTGGGCGAAAAGTGATAAAGGTGTTTGGTATCATGTAGAGGAACAAATCAGCCCGATAAAAAGTTTGCTCTAGAGAAGCTTGAACATTGTTTCCTGTAAATCTGGCAGTGAATGACTCTTACATGCCAATTACAAGGCAAAAATTTTATAAGCAAGAACAATCAATCCATCACGATTTTTGCTCCAGATTAAATTTAAGTTTTGCAGATGGTTCAAGACGACGTAGGTTTTCCGAGAGAAGTAACTAGGCAAAGAATAATTTGAATGAGAATCGGCACCATCGTTGTTCCACGATCCAGTATCTCACTACAGAACTGAATTTGGTATTGCTTCCCAGTCAGCATGACCACGGACGATGTCATTCCGCAAAGACGATAGACTGACAATATCTTGTTCTTTTCTTTGGCCTCGAACTTGAGCTCTCAAAAAAAACTGGCATGAAATAGATCTGTTCCTACCAGTGTGTTAAATTTGGATGCACCGTGTATTTTGGCAGGTGAAATCTCAAAGTTTGAAAAAAAATCTTGAGGCTGACAATATATCATTAGGCTATGGAATGAACTACTGAAGCAAGACCTGACAGTTGAAACGTCAGGAAGAAGGAAGAACAAAGAAGAGAAAACGATACATGGCTCTACCTGCAAAAACAAATCGTGGCATTTGACGAGGAATATAAACATTCAATCTTTTTACTTCGGCAAATATTTATAAACTACTCCACTGATGACTTATCATAATACAATCTGGCAATGACAAAAGAATACTGAAAACAATTTTTCGTTCACAACTCTGTAAATTGTCAAACTTAATCAGACCACACGGCGATCTTGAGAACTATTGCTTTCTACCGATTCACTCCTATATTGACTTTATCCGGATTAATATCCGTTCAAGATTTCACTGTTGTTCAGCTGACTACAGGATGTGTAGTGTAAACTGTAAAGGATAGCAACGTGTTCTGTGCAGATGAGTCCCGCACAGTAAACATCAATTATGGGGATTATTTTTCGTGACGGAGGAAATTAAGATTGAAATTGTAACTAAAGGTGAATTGCACCGCTTTTAAACGCTGGTGAGATAATTCAAGTACAATAACAGTTGCCTTGGTTAAATGAAAGTACCACAGACTGCCTCTTGTCAAAGACTATCTGCATCACTTGCAATATTTCACTTAATAAGTGGCAAACAAGGTTCAGCAGATGTTCTCATTTACCTTTGAGAATTCAGGTCAAAGCTTAGCACTTTCCTACAAAGAAAGACACATTCATGTACTAAAAGTTACTTCAGATCATTCAATGGTGAAAGCAAACAAACCAGTAACTCTCATCAGTTTCAGTAAATGAAATAAACAATGAAAGTTCCTTTAAAATGGATTTGATATCTACATTGCCAAAAACCCAAACTCTACACTGGTTGACAATCACTGGCCAATACACCAATAAATTGAAATTATTATTGACACAAGAAAGTCCATTTTCTCGCTTCCGTTGACCAGAGCAATATCAAAACCCCGAATATGAAGAATAATTGAGACTGCCATCCTAAATTTTCTTTTCTGACGATGGATCAATCAAATAGATCTGAATAAAATCAGTAACGAATTTGCCAACAGCGCACATAACGAAATGGCATCACTTTGTGTGTGTGGTCTGATCATCCTGTTCTGTGCAAGGCGAGCTAATAGAGTCTAAATAGAAAATGAGCCATGGATATTGATCATAAAATCTTGTTTCTAGTGATTCATCTTCAGTATGTTATGTAAGTAAACTTGAATAATTGTAAGTACTACCCAGTATCTTGTACTTGGGTACCTTATCGAAAGAATACTTAAATCAAAGCAAATGTTGCTTTTATGATTCTTTCAGATTTTCATGCGCAACAAATAGGAGGCAACAACCAACTACCACCGAGTTAACTTTGCTTTAACCTCGCTGATACTATTGCCACTTTTTGTGTTTAATCTTTCAAAACTAATAACGTGCGGCCAGTGCCGATGAGTGCGTTCTTCAGTAGAACTAATTGGCTACGTTGGCACAAATTTTATCACCACCTTCAGACACTAAAACAGGTGAATTATCTTCTCTTTGATGATCTGTACTTGTTTACAAGTTGAAGCTTTAAAATGTTTCGAACCAGAAGACAAAAATTGCGGTGATACCAGTAATAACCTTCAACACTTTGGTGCAAAATAAGACTATAAAGCAAGTGTCAATTTTTAAATGTGCTCCGAGGGGTGAACTGAGAAATCTTGCTGGTTTGATGTATATATCAAAATCATCAGTCCGCAATTCAGAAGTCTGCAATTTCCAGAGAACCCAATTGGTGAGAGTTTCTGAATGAGTCATTCCTAGTGCAGAGAGGAGTACCTTTCCGCCGTACACTTAGGCCGTTCTCCAATCTTGGAAATCATAAATTGTAAATGACAAGTAAGAATGTATAGATCTCCATGTAAGAGACTTCAGGGAACGTGATACAAAAAACAGTTCAAAGAGTAAGTATCCAATATTTGTCGTACATTACCATCCACGTCACTTAGAATGTTCTCATACACAACTCATAAGCAATGAGATGCTTTCCAAAAGATAAATCAAGTCATGTATCTTTTTAGGGTTTTTCTTGGTGCAGAGGTATGAGGGTGTTAATTACTTCAGGAAAATTTCACTTCCAATTAGACTGACATTTGGATGATGAGATCATATTGGGTACACCAGCTCGTGTTTTTCTCAAGTTATTTACAGACAATAATTAACCCTTCTGCTCGATCTGATGTGACCATGATGGTAATACTTTTATTTGCAATTCAGGCGCAATCGATAGCTGTGACCAGGCTTCCAGGTTGAGGGGTGAATTCTAATAAACTTCTGCACTACCAGCGATACACTTGGTGACTCATGCAACTACCTTATTGACTTGAATCCAGATTTTGGTAATATTACATCATGTCTTTCCGCATTAGTTTGCCATGCAGTGGAAAAAAAGGCCTCTAAGGAAGGAGTCACCAAGTAACTTTTGACTACTTATTTTTTGAAAATATTCATTTTAATCACTAAACTACGCTTTAGAGCGTAAATTAAAGGATATTTAAAACTCTACTTGATGTTTATCTGGTACAAATCAGCCCAGATTCTTGGAACAGCCTACCGTTTTAATTTTATGAATATTGAAAGAGACGTTTGCGGGATAAGGAAAATTACTTCACGCCTGTGTGCACAGATAAGCTCTATCATAGAGCATCATGCCAGGTCAGCACCAAGAAAGAGCGTCAGAATGTCCATCGTTTTGAGTTTATCCTGACGTTTCTACCCGACAAGGGTAGAAATTCATATTCAGAGATTCACTGGCTGGATTCAAATCTCTATTCTGACCCACCACTGCAATGCATAACATTCCCTCCCATTTCCTCAAATTCACAATTTAAGACCATGATGGTCACGGTTATGAAACACAAATGAAAACTTACAAATATCTCAAAAATGTGTGAATATTATTGGTAAAAGTGAACTGATGGTCGCTTACAAAACTTTAATTCTGATTTTTCACCAAATGATACTTGAATTGTATGCATTTTCGGAAGTCTCAGTGCTATGTTTTTAACGGAGGAGCATGAACTGGTACAAAGTACATGTCTCAGGAGTCGGTGCTGGGATTTCAATCCTGCCAGTGAGACTAGGCAAAATTTGCATTGATAATGCTCATTTAACTTGTTAAATGGCTTTTACTCAGCGAGACTATGCCCTGGGGGCTGTTGCAACTTAGAGGCTCAGCACTACTCATGACGTCAATGAGTTTCTGACGTCATCACATTCCTCAACCTCCTTGACGTCATAACAGTTCAAATCTCTTGACAACTGGACGCTCAAAACACAACAAACAATTTAATCAATTTATTCAGTGTACTAAGAAGTCTAATTTCATCGAGTGATCAACCAATAATTTCTTGAGTATGTCAGGAAAGGGTGGAAAGAAGCAAAAAGGCAAGGAAACTCCGTGAACTAGGAAATTTCAACGTGCAAGTGTAGGCCAGCCGAGTTTGAGAAATTCAACCCGCAGTCCACAAAGGTCAAGCCGATCTAAATCCAAGTCTAGGGGAAACTCGGTTGAGACCAACGAAAATAGGACTGCAGTTAACCAGTTGGTGGACACTCAGGCAGAATTTGTAGAAGAGTAGGATGTTGTGCATTTAAGAGTGCAGGGACGAGACCCAGAGCTAATGAGTCATCATACTGAGTCTGAGGGAGAGTTGGAGGATGACCAACTGATCCAATTTTTGTCCAAAAACAATAATGCAACCAAGGATGGGAAGGCACATCAGCCTGGAAACAATAAAATGGATGATAACTTGGTGAATCCACAACCAGGTACATTGGGTGAGCCAATGATTATGTTCACGCAACAGATGCAGAGTGAGTTGATTAGCAACACGATTGCCATGATGATGAAACAATTAATGGAGCAGGGGAGACTTGTGATGCAGGAAGAAACAACCCAGCCGAGACCCAAACTGCAAACTAGGCAATCACAAACTCCAGGTAAGCAGATTGTGAAACCGGCGAGTATAGCTTTCCATGATTCAAACTCAGAAATCACCATTTATGACAATGCAGTAAAGAATGGAATAGGCAAGTGAACTAGCTCATCCAGTGAAGATGCAGAAAACAAAATAGATACCAGTGATTAGCTCATTGAACCCATCGTGAACCCACCAACAGTCAATTTTGATCATGGCTTGAACCACATAGCTACAAATGCTGATATTTTAAACATTGCAGGTTGGAGCAATGCTGGTGGGGCCACTGCTGGGATCCTGCAGGTAGATCCTTCTCCAGAAGAAGCGATGGGGGAACAGGAAATTACTGCTGAGGACAGGGCTGCCTTGTTAATAAAGGAGGCTAAATTGTCAAAGGCTAGAGTTTTGGACTTGCCAGGTAAGGAGATTTCTAAGCACAAAACAATAGACAGGTTGTCCTCTGAACTACTCCACTCAGTGGCAGTGGATGAAAATTATAGGGCAGTAGCTAGTCATGTAGATGCAAGCACTAAACTTAAAGTAGAGAAAGGAGAGTATGTCGATTTTGCTAAATTGTTGCCGTGGGACCGAGCGTTGGTTGAGGAAGACGACAAGATACACTTGGTTGTAAAAGGTGGTAGAATTTTCCCAATGCCTAAAGAAGGGAGTGATGGAAATCCTTCTCACATTGACTCTTTATATCGATGGGAACAAGCGTTTAGGGTATTCTGTGACATCTATCCACGTGCCAACCCCACCAGGGCAGCTGAATTAATCCAATATGATCATGTTATACTTTCAGCTGCACAAGTGTATTCTTGGCCAAGTGTATATATGTATGACAAGGACTTTAGGATTCACATGATGCAATATCCAGGGAGGTCTTGGGGAATCATCCTTCAACAGGCCTGAAACCTGAGGTTAAGGGAGAGAAACAGGGGAGTATATGAATCCCACAATTTTGAATGCAATGAGTTTCTGACGTCATCACATTCCTCAACCCTCTTGACGTCATAACAGTTCAAATCTCTTGACACCCACCCACCCAATCCCTATAGCACAACCACTTCATTGAATTTTGTTGTGTTTTGAGGTAGGGCAGAACTACAGTGAAAGGAGTACCTCAGGCACCACTGACATGCTAATTTATATTCACCTGTACTCACAGTACAGGATACCAGTGCCAGTAATCCAGCCTTACTGTAACCTGTCTGGCATCTGCTGATGCTGTTGTTGTTGTCACCACTATTGTTATTCATGTTTAGCACCTGTATGTTCTGTTGTCAGAGAATAAAACTGTCAAATCCATTCCAGGTGTTGTTCTGTCTGTGTAAAAGCACAGGATCAAATGAAATCACTCATTCGTGTTTTTCCTATTTTGGTTTTGAAATTAGGTGAATTCATCTAATTATTTGAATTAGACAAGTGCTTCATGGATACTGGAATCTATTATCTATGAATAGTAACTTGCCCATACATAATGTATTTAGCTATCTATGGATAGTGCAAATTTATTTTCTCTATCCATGGAGAGTATTCATTCATTTTGCACTATCCATGTATAAATCTACATTATCCATGAATAGTGAACTGCTCCGTGCATAATGCAAATGAAGAGTTCAACTATCCATGAATAGTCAATTCTAGTATCCATGTGCAATTAGATGAATTAGTCTAATTCATCAAATTCAGTAAGATCCAAAACCAAAATAGGAAAAACACGATTGGTTGATCTCCCCTGCAAGTGTATCCGGGTGAGAGCACCTTGACCAGTTCTCTGGATCTCTCGCTCAACATCAAACATCACACGCTGCGTGTTTGTAATCCACGCCCCGGTAATTGATCTAGTTTATAAACAGCATGCTTCCTGTTAATGATATTGAATACACTATCAAGGTTAAAAGTCGGATCCATAAACGCACACCAGGTATACGTAATAGTGGTAGCATCTATGTAAACCATAAGTAACAACTCAAGAGGTTATCTTTGTTTTTGAACATTTCCGTTAATCGTGGTTTGAGATTGACAATGCAGTTTCGACGAAATTTATTCTGAACTCTTAGATTTGTTGCATTATTTACAACACTCTTCTGCAATGTTTACCCTTGCCGTTGCTACAACTTCCAGGCAGTAATTCTACAGTGATTTTGTTTTTGCCAGCTATATGTTAAAAATTAAAGCGTTACAAGAACTCCGCTGCTCTGACGTACTTGATGACCATGGTTAAAAGCGCGATGAAACATTTACCTTTAATTGACCAGTTAAAGACTACAGATGAGTTGCACCTGTGGATAATTCAACAACCTCAGAAGTGCTCACCGACAGACACTAACACTGACTTCACGAACAGAAAAATACATTTTGTTGAACCATAATATTTGTTTCAACGGTCAGATATTATGAGGCTGTTAGAGATGAAGAAAGATTTGCTTCCATCAATAATCTATGAGGGCAACGCAACAATACACAGCCTACGAGATGCTTGACATTTGATCCTTTGAAAGTCAATGCACATATGAAGTTGGTATTCGGAAATCACCAGAAAAGGTTCCCTTTTAGGAACTCCATGGGAAGTGTGTTCAATTGGTGTTTCAGAGGGTGTTTTTTAAAGGGAAGAAATTGTTTCCCTGTGATACGAAATAAAATGTCTGAACACACAAAATTTGATGAACTGATTTTAATTTTGACATAAGGCCAAATGTAAAAAAGTCACATTTGGCTGGTTTTTTTTATTTTTGCAATTTAAAAACTTTCAGAAATTTGACGAAACCAATATTGCTAATCTGAACTAATAAAGACGGGATAAAGTTCACCTGTACCTTGGCATTGAAGAAGTGCTTCGCAAGTCAACTGAGTACATAGGTCAGATATCTTGGTCTTTGTTTTATATTAACATAGCCAGGTGTTCAGATACTGGCACGTCAGTTAAGATTAGTGTGTAAATTAAACATAAATAACTTGAGCATATCTAAAAGTATTACAGAAAGAATAATTGTGATATGTCCCTTAAAGTAACATTCATAAATCACTCAAAGGAATTTGGCCACTGTCGACCAAAACAAAATGATCAATGAAAATAAGGAGCTAAAACTCTTCTTCCAGTGATGATAGGTTCACAGTATTTTGTCGACAATAAATGTCATGGGAATTATGCAAAACAAAAGCAAGAGGAAAGTATTTTCACAATGTCTGACCATGGTGTTGGAACGTGTAACTGCCTGGACTCCTAGACACCTCTGAAACGTTTTGTAGTCACCTGTGTAAAAATTCTGAAAGTCAGTCGTGTTTTTCTTTTGAACAGTAAACTTTGAATTGTTTGTCCCGAAGCTTAGATTGATGGAGGTACATATCATATATATATATTTCCATATTTCTGTCAAGGTTAAGTGTCAAGGTCATGAGATCAAGTTCCATGAAAGAAAAGTTTTTTATTTCAAAGAATGCTTGAAATAACGACAGATTCCCTGTCAGGATAAGGTAAACTTGGATAGGAAGTTTACAAAAAGTAAAGACTGATGGAGATGTGATAAAGTGATTGACTCAGCAGTGTTTATTGTTATTCAGTTGGTGGCCTTGACCAAGCTCGCTCAATCTATCACAATGCTGACTACATTTCTAACATAGCAAGTTGTCCATAACACTACACCTGTCTGTGTTCACTGATACACCCATCTAAAGATACTTTGAATATCTTATAAGTAACTACAGTACCATCTTCTTCCAGCATTGCGCCAGTTTGTTTCTACTGTATTCATAAATTTGTGTATGACATATTTTTTCATAGTTATTGTCGGAGTCCCTCCCGACCAAGGCCAAGGCCACTGCGTGACCTTGTATATATACCATGCCCCAACCGACCAGTGGGCACTTCAGTAAATCTACCCGGAGAATGTACAACTTGTTCCCCTGCAATAAACCAGCATCCACGCACTACCAACACCGTGTTCACTTGTCTTTATGACCCCACGACAGTTATTACTATGGTATATTGTTAAACATTGAATTCTTTTCAGTAGAATGTAAATGAAGTTCAGTGAACGTTATGAAGCTGGACCTTTAATAACTGAGCTTCAATCTATGCAATAGATCAGACGCGATTCAATGCTTCACATGTTGACATTAAGATCACCTGTCATGACAATGTTATCAGCGGCCAGTAAGTACCAACAGCCAACACTTCACCACAATATATAACTAACTGCAGAAGAAAACTCACTCTTATAAGTCAAAGGATATGTACATCTTGAAGTCTAATCTGTTCGTGAGATTAAATCTAAGGTGAGAAAAAAAGGAATACCAAACACATGCAGATGACAAGTGCTCCACCATGTTCAACACGACGATAGGGAACTCCGTAGGTTCCCGAACATAACATTAATTCATCGCTGCAATTAACTGAAATAAACCGATGAGTATTTTGTTTATGTAATTGTTGGACTCCCGACAACATTTCGGTTCTTTAATTTTACATGAAAACGAAAAGAAAACAGTTCATTGCACTAGATCTACCACCGTGTCACATGCAAACGTAACAGAAGCTCCAAAAATGATAAATTTTCACTGCAACAATTGTCATTTAAATTCCTGTACAGGGGTACCATTCAGCGACACAATTTTAATTCCCTGATTTAGATCTATACATTAACAACCTACTAATGTTTATTTGATATGCAATTTTGCCGTGGAGATGAGAATGAATTTGAATAATTAATTCATTAGCACGTCGCATGAGTAACGCTGGTAACATTAGATGATGTACCTATACTGCCCAAATCCCCCGAAACAACATAAAATGTACAAATATGCTGGCCATACAGACTACTTAAGCAAGCAGAAGCAAGTGTCAGAAGAAGTTCATGTCGTCCCAAAACCTCAAGTAGAAATCTTTGCTGATACGCTATGCAAATAATTACAAATTCATAATTCATAATTTTATAATTGGTTTCTACGCAGATTTAGCCATGGGTGTGTTTTTAACAGGAAGCAAGCGAAGCACACAACCTTCTGGGTGAATTTTGGAAGAGTAGACCACTGTGTTATGTAATATTGTTAGCTGTGGAGTCGGTATCTGTTTTATTGAGACATTTCAGGTTTACTACTTCCAGGGTATTTCTTGCAAAAATTCCTACATTCTCTGAAAAAATCAACTTTTGTGGTATCATCGCTAGGATCTGTTTCAGAAGGGAAGTAAATGGCTTCAGGATACAGTATGCACAGAGAGCACATTTGATTGAAAATCTGATTAAAGCAGCAAAAAGTAATCGAACTAGGTAGGATATACCTATTTTGAACAAATGAATTAAGCAATGAATTCAACATACCTTTCTTAACAAACAAGTCTTTGTCCTTAAAAATATCAATTGTCGCATTCATTAGAATTCACCTGCACATACATTATTTCATAATTTCCTTAGCATCACCACTTTCTTATGTCCGGTCTTAGTTGAAATCGAATGTTTAGAAAGTATATCAGTGTTAATCCCAGGTGAAAGCTAGAACTCTGAAGCACATCACAGTACTCACAGGAGAGTACTGTATTCTAATAGATAGCTTACTTTGTGCAATGGATAAAAAACCCTGATACTGGAGGTAGCTGTACGTACTGAGCTGCTGGGCTTGTGGAGATTCATTTATGGGGTCCGTTTGTACATTAAATCACAGTATGTGAGTCAAATCTTTAGTGTTTATTAACAAAAGCTCCAGACCTGCTTAAGACAACAATAGTCTATCACGATAGTTATTGCTACGGATAGCTAAAGGTCTACTTCTAGGATGGCGGCAACAAAACTGGACAAAATAACAGTAAACTTGTGAGATCTGGGTGTTATCGATTAGGCTCAGCTTGAGGATCAGCATTCAGGATGAGTTTTCTGTATTAGAAGGGTGCTTGCACGTAATTTTGCAGCCTTTCGGTAGTCCCATTACTCTGACTTTCCTAAGTAGGTGCCTCAGCCAATTCCAGAAAT
>JBCAUG010731978.1:0-11934 GCA_038406175.1 Haplosyllis leylae | reverse complement strand
TTTCAGTTGTACCAGCATTGATTTGTGAAATTACAGTAACTACAGTAATTACTGTAAAGCCTTTTGAAAAAACTCGATTGCACAACCTTAATAAATCATTGCTTTAAACGGGAAGAACAAAAATGGTAAAATAGATCTACTATTCAAGTGATAAACTCAAATGAAATTCCAATCATGGTAGTACACGTTTTCTAGGGTTCTACAATCACAAGATTTCTCTTACCGAAAAGGAAATTACCTATTTTAGAAATGGAGCGATTCCAGATCCTAGGGACTTGAGACAAAGGACGCCTCTATGGGTTGCGGCTTCACAAGACGGCAAAATTGATTTCATAAGAATGCTGCTCAAGTATGGGGCACTCTTTAACTTGATAGACGGACCTGAGCAAATAACACCATTGCAGGTAAGGTATTACAGACTGGACACTTAGAAATAATTTCAAAAATGATTCTTTCACCTCATTGTTAGGTTTGTGTTTTTGGCTCATTTAACCTCGACAAAATGGACCAATAAAATCATGATTTGCCTGTTATCTGTAGGCGTCGTCCTTGTGATTGTTATTGCAGTCTGCAATCATGCATGCAGAAAACGACAAAAGAAGTTATGTTAATTTGTTTCTGAAGCATGGAGCGAGTGTGCAGGCACAGAACGAGACGGCCCCCTCAGCAATACAATCGGTTATATTGCGAGGCCGAGCTTCAGGCTCTGCTGTCACCGAGGAAGAGCTCAGTTTGGTGGACCTGTTCATTGAGTACACTTGAGTTTACTTTGAACATCTGCATTAAAATTTGTCTCGAATGAAATAGTACTGGAGACGGACAAAAATGATAATTTCATTGTCAAATATTCGATCGAACTTTGTTTAAGCAAAAGTCACCAAATAGTGTACATTAGAATGTACTACCCTTTACGATCTAAATCTTTTCACTTTTTAAGCTTATTTATTTATTTAGAAAAAGTTGCAATGTCGACCACATTACAAATAATACTGGGTGGCATTTCACCAGAGGTACCGCTCTTAAAATGGCTGCAGACAGGGGATGTTTGCCCATTGTGCGAAAACTACTCCTGGCAGGAGCAAACCCAGACTTAACAGGTAACGAAATGTCGAATTTTGTACAGTCTAAATCTTTAAAAGTGTAACAGTTATGGTAGATAATTGCCTGATAACTGAAAACGTAATATTTTCAGATAGAGAAACAACAGTGACACCCCTACTTATTGCCACAAAGAAAAGGTATACGGACATTTTAAAGGAACTGCTACAAGCCAATGCTCAGCTTGACATTGCAGGACTTTTAAAGCTCAAACCAGGAGCAGGAATGAGGCGAATGAATCCGTTTCTCTGCTCTTTACTCCAGGGATACCCTGAAATTTCTAGGATGCTCATTAAATGTGGTCATAATCTCACCAGTGAAAAATATTTGTGGACAAACGAAAATGTTCCAGAATATCTTACGCTAGATGTTGAATTTTGGTTATGGCTTCAGGAATTAATCTCGCAGCCCCGAACTCTGATGGAAGCTGTGAAAATATACCTGAGGAAATACATGGGCTACAACATTTCTAAGACAATAACTCATTTGAATTTACCTGTTGCCTTGAAAAAATATATCCTGTGCGCTGATCTAGATATTGAAAACTGACCTTTTTGACAAACAGAAAAGGAAATTATATACGCATTATGAATCAATATTTATTGACGATAAAATAAGCTTATTTATTACCTTGCAAATTTAATAAAATCAACTACAATATTTTGCATAAATTTCCTAATACGTATTTGTGAGAAATATCACTTAAAATCATTGTACTTCGAAGTATATATGTACGAAAACTTTGGCATGCTCTTCAGGAGCCTTTGGTCTTTTTTTCCCATTTTTATTCAAAGTCATGTGATCCTTTTCTAAGCCTCCAGATGTGTGATCATTCAGTTCTCCTTACAAGTTCAGCCAGCTGGACGGTCAGATTTCTATTTAAGCTAAACTAAAACAAGAGACGGTGATAAGGCTGGGATGATAGCTAATAAAATCATTATGATAATTTGTAATAATATTTTTTTTTTGTCGAGAATTAAACTAGAAACAATTGATATTGCCAATTGGTTGTTCGTGGATCTATGTCTAATTTTGCTGTGAACACAGAATTCTCTATTCTCAGTGAATGACCCAGCATAGTTTCTGACATGATATTCCTTTCATCACCATGACTATTTCAGGTGAGCTAAAATTTACTCCTTGGATTTCCAGAACTTTTAGAATTAACAACTAACATCAAGTTCATTTAATTAATAATCACTTTTACTCTGAGAGAGGTATAATATCATGATCAAAAAGTTTAGATTGATAATAATTTGTTTGAAAATATTGTATTCACAAAACCTACCTATGAGTTTATGTTTTAGCCAGTGTTTTAGTCATTTTCGGAAGTTTCCCTGGTTAAAAGTCCAGTGGATTTGTTTATGATTTTATCTGATTTCAGAAACCCATCCGGGACTTCTGACTTCAGATAAAATATGTTTGTGATGGTTTGATAACATCTTACGACAGAAGATTCTTGTGTGAATAAAAACATCTGTCAAAAATCCTGTAAAATCCCATAAATCCTATTACATGATTCCACTGCAAATTCGTACCTAATTTGCAGCCACTCTGGGGTTCCGAATGTGCTACACCGGGTGCCAACTGTAACAGTAATGTATTATTCGTTCTTTTACCTTGAGTGGAGTGTACATTCTGTATTCTGGATTGCATCCATGCAGTCTAATTCATCAATGGAACAGGAAGTATGTGAGACAAGGATTGTGAATATGGAATCCCAAATTTGGCTACATCATTAGAATCTGCCTGGCCCAGCATTCCTCCTTCGCTGTGATCGGTCACAACATGCAAGTTGATGACTGCTGATTAGTTCCCAAATAAAAAACAGAAAGTTATCAATTGGAAAGTTGAAAAAATATTGCTATTGAAAAAGGAGCACGGAGCGGTCAAAGTCAATAAAACTTAAACTGTGACATGAAATGCATGGAAGGAACTGTATAGTTCAAGTACCGGCCGAGTGCAGACTTCTAGGAATGCAATTAAGATGTAGCTCGATCTATTTGTCACAGGGATCTTGCTTGTCTAAATCAGGGGTCAAGGGACATTTACAGCACAACTAGTAGATGTAATGTTTATGAGGTTATTACATTGTCACGGATTACAATATATAACACAGTTATACAATTAAATAAACACAATTCATTGGAAATGAGAGCACAATAGAAGTCCAAATGGAAATCGACTGTAAAATAAAAAGATACCATGGTGGCAGCCACAACTCGTTTAAGTAATACTTGAAATGACAGAAAATAGCTCTTTGCAGGGCGGAGGTAGTACCATGCACCAAAATGTCGAAAAATGTGCAAGGAAAATAATCTAAATGGCCAACCATATTCAATTACTCTTTTTGAAAAATCTCCAATCAATTAAACTCACATAGCATTCCAACTTTCAGACCTAAAAAAGTGAAGGAAATTGGCTTCCAGGTGAATATATTCCTATTTTCACATTAGAAACAGTGTCCAAAATTGCCAATATTGGTATTTTTGGCCACTTACAGGGTGTCTGGGCATTACCAGATCTGTATTTTGTAACAGAAGTACTTGGTATCAGTTTGATTGGTCATTTGATGGGATTTGGTTAAGATTTAACCAATAGTAATACCATACCTCAGCATGACCATGATCATGACAGTTATTGTAATTTTATCAAAATGACCAAATTACTTAAAATTATTTATTTTCTAACAAATGTGATGCAAGGGATCATATTTTACCATTTTTGAAAAAATTAGCTCCAATTGGTTTGACCCACACTGTTATAACTTTCAGACACAAAAATACAAGACATTTGCCCTGGCAGCTTCTGGGCAAATATTTTCTTGTTTTCACATTTGATCCCAGAATAGACCATGCATAGCTTGACCTCCCATATCAGCTTTGACATCCTAACCCATTTATGACACATTCAAGCTGGACCTCAAACAATGATAAAGTGAAAAATTAATTTTACCATAGAACCATCAATTGAAAAAAGTTTTAAAAATATGTGGTTACTCTTATATGACCCTACAGATCACTAATTAACATTGGATCCTATCCCTAACCCTTCATGGGTACTTTATCCATCAAAAATAATCAATTGACCAGACCTGTGCTACTGTAACTTTCCATTACAATTTTGTACTCCCCCAAATCTTTCCTACAGTTAATGGGTACACAGGTTCCAACAGAAATATTTAGGGAGTCCAAAATTATAAAGAAAAGTTAAAGCAGTACAGGTCTGGGCAATGTCATTTCTTATAACAAGTCTAGATATCAGCAAAAGTTTATGTCATCACACAAAACCTTTTTTTGGGGGGGGAGTTGGAAATGCAGACAAGTGTGATGAAAATGCAGATGATCCGATTTTGCACCAGGGGTGAAAATGCAAATGAAATTTTGGTTGGGTTTTCACCTGCAGTGAAAATTCAGGTGGTTGAAAATCCAGATGTTACACCAGAATTACCCATTTGTACGGGTAAAATACGAGGAAAGCAGTCTTTTATTATACATGACATCTGCACAATATGTGTATTTGATAAATCATGCATCGATTTCATTGGATAAAGATCCAGCGGACTTGGCTGTCGCGTAAATTTGAGTACAAGCAAAATTACGGGGGTTTTCAAAATATTACAGACTCTTTTGTGAAAACAGACTGACCTTTTACAGGATATCATGTAATTCTGTAATGCTGATTCATTTAAATTAATACTTGGAAAAATGAACAAAAAGTATTAAATGTATACCTTTCAAGTCATCAATTGGGGCACACTTTGAGTCTGCGTCTCGAAATTCGCTGGAATATCGGCCAGGCAAATAATGAATAGAACTCATTGCTTTGTTAGCTGCATCATCTGAATGTCCCGTGTGTTTAACAAAAAAAGTTCCAAAGGAACAATTTTGTAATCCACTATCATTAATTCTGTAATCTAGTTTGGTCTCAGAGTTATGTGCACTTACCATGTTGTAGTGCAGTGCCAATAAGAACAAAATCATACCAAGAGACATCCAAATAAAAACATTAGGATTGTAATTTCCCGACTTGAAACACATCTTTTTGTCCAATTTCTCATTGAATTGCGTTCACCAGAAATGCACGTTTTTGGGCTTCCTTCACGAAATGTAAACACCTTTTTCAGCACGCTCCTAATTTGTCAGTTATCAAGTGCTGTCTAGACAACACAAATACAAATAGTCAGTGCACCGACAAAATGTACCTTGTCCTCCAAACAATCACAAGTGGGCAAAAATAGTCAACACTTCACTTTAAGTTCAATTCCATAACTATTTTGGTTCTCGACATTTATAATTTCATACCATGACCTACAAATTGAAGTGCATGTACTTACAAAAAATCTATGCATGACTTGGATGTATTGAAAGAAGTCCATGAATTTTACTGTCCACGGTCCAATGCCCATGAATGCACTTCCAATCTTGTTAAAGCTCCCCATGTTCATGATGAGAATCATTCAAAAGAGTCAACTTTTTCTGTTGATTTATATTGATTGATTTACACGTTTTTCATGGCGTTCGAGGGAAAAAATGCTAATCTTGTAGTTAATGGGTTGACTCAAGGTAAATATTTATTATCCGTACATAAAATCTATCTTATTTGTTTTAGCTAAAGGGTGGCATTTTTACATTGAATGCTCACATTAAAGTATATTCAAGATAGCGAATTATTGACAGCAGTGAAGAACAAAAAGGTGATTCTGTTGAACTAAATAAAGAAAACAATTGTACATATTCCACATACAAAGGGAATTCTTTGGATATAATAATTTAATTTGGAACTAGTAACTGAGCTGGGATAAGACAAGCAATATATTTTAATTATTGCTTTTGGTGACATAGTTTCACGTTTGTGTCAGCAATTTCGTCTGCTTTCGCTTGGCGCTCTGCCTACTGCTGGGTCTGCTGGAGGACGAAACCTTGCGCAGATAGGTTGGATCTGGAACAGCTGGAGGTGTGATGCCAGTTACTTCCTCCGTTTCCGGTATGGATGTAATCTTTTGGTCCTCCTCTCTCTGTCTCTTTTCGTGCTCCTCTCTCAGGCGTTGCTTAAGAAATTCTTCAACTGTTAAAAATTTAAATGGACATTAGAGACATGTCTAACATTAGAAAAATTACAGTAAATTTATATTTGGTAAGAAATTGATTTTGAATCGATCTTAAGTAATTTTGAGGTACAATATTTTCATTTTAGAAAAGCAAACGAATTTTCGAATCAATTACCAATATTAGACTTGTATTTTTCTCTTTCATAGGTCTACCCAATACAACAAGAAACAACAAGGAGGACATGCTACTTCTTGAGATCTTTATCATTTTGGTATAGAGTCAAGTAGGACGAGCCTTTACGTAAAAAAATTAAGGAAGGTTTAGTTGCATACATATCTACCTCTTCTCTTCTCTTTTGGCTGTATCAAGTATACTGTGGAAATGTCAGCTTTGCAGTTGTCACATTTCTTTGATTTACTTGATTGTAATTCTTTTGGTGTCTGCCACTCTCCAAGGAAGGTCAGCGCGTGACACTTGGGGCATTCCATGTTCCTCTCGACTTGTAATCCTATAAAATGTGAATAGATTGAAAATATGGTATCGTTTTTAAATTTTTTCATCCGAGGAAGAAATCTTTTTGAATCTTCGAAACAAATATTTTGGTTAATCCATTTTACACATTAGAAACTAGGTTACTTAAAAAATTACAGTTGAGTTCAAAAAGATGAAATCTAAGGAAATGACTAACCCTACAGAGCCGACAATTGTACTTTACCCGAAAACTGATGCAAGAGGTTGTCCACGTCCCTTACGTAGGCCAACATCACCATCCACAGTGCCTCAACACCGTCCTCCTCCATCAACTGTTCATGGCGCAACTCCACCCTCACACAATTACTTCCATCGTCATGATTTATCCGTAAAAGGTACATCCGAAGTGGCTCGTCAATATGTCTAGATACCAATGAACAGTAGAAGTGGTAGACCCAAAGGATCCAAATATCATTTATTCTATGCAGTTTTTCAAACAAATTCGGGTCTCCAAGAGTTGGCATATTCAATCAGTCCCTGAGTAGGTTGAGTGGAATTTACTAACGTACTTTGCGTTTGATATCCCTTTGGGACATTAGATGTAGATTGATTTTGTCTTTACCTGGCATACAGACCATCTCTCCAGTGAAAAATTACATCCAAATCATGGTGCTTTATGGCCCTGACGGCCATTGTTTCAAACACACCAGGTGGTATGAAGTGTGGAAACCGAAAATTAGCCACCAACACTGAATTGTCGACAAATCTGAAAAATCACTCTCTATCACTGACGGAGTAAGATAAAGTCGATAAAATTAGTAAATTATTGCTTGAATTTAATCACCTGAAAAGAAAGAAAATTTCAACACCAGTGATATGCACGAAATGCCAGATTATTTACTTCTCATATTCTTCCTTGAATTCGCCAGGTCTCGGAATATTTCTGATCCACGGTATGAGTATTCTGTGTATGTACTTAGGTTTGTTCTCGATGTACCCGTGTGATGGTGGCGCTTCGCCCTCGGCGACGGACGCAGATCTCGACTCGTTCCCGCTATCCTTCCCCACGACTCGCGAAGGTCTAAAGGATTGGTGACTGAACAAAAATAGAGGAGATTTCCCTAAAGCATAACTGTCAGCTAAAACAGGAGCATTTTTGTTGTTTTTGTCACAAGTCAGAATTGTTTTGGTTTGCTGGGTTTCAGTATCACATTTTTCACTGCTTGATTATATTTGAACTCTGGAATTCACTTGTGGCAAAAAATTCTAATCACGAAAACTCAAATCAGAAGCTGATGTCAATATCGAATATATGTTATTGAATAACATGAGCTTACTTTTACGAATTTTACCTGGTTACACTAATTGTCGATTGCGCATCATCATCCTTGGTCGTAGAACAGTCGTACCTTCTCACAACATCAATGGCTCCTTCCCTTGTTGACTTTTCAATCGCATACCTAAATAAATACGAACATGAAAATTTGCGTTACAATATATAAATGTGAAAATCGCATTTTATGTTAATTCACAGTGAAATATTGATTAATTGTCGGTCAATCAGCACTTACCCAAACTCAAATTCATCAAGTAGCATAGTTATGACATCATTAAATGTGGATTTCAGTTCATAAGGTACAATTCCAAACCATAGGAACTTGATCATTTCTCGGGAAATGATACCTAAAAATTAATTTATTTATCCAAACTTTCAAATCAGGTCATACAGAAAATATACACGGTGATGTATAGTGTAAATATATTGTAAGTTATGGACTAAAGTTAAAAATGTTTAACCAAAAATTCTAACTTATTTTGGTACTAACAATTTCAGAAACGCTGCTTTGCTGTTGTAATGGAAATAACCATTAATGAGATAATTGCAGATGTTGTGATGTACTTTAAAAGATCTGGATATTTTCATGCAATACTCTCTGTGAAAAAGTTTTTTTGAGAAAAATTACTAGTAATTTTACAGGATATATATTAAAATATTAATTATGGATTTGTGTCATGTGAAGAATATTGTGTGAAAGTTTTATGAGAAGTCATCGGCACATGACAAGAAGGTTTCACAGGACATGTATATGTGACAAAAATCCTTTGTATTTTTAATTCATATGCATGAATATTCTGTAAAATGAGATATGGCTTTTCACGCCACCTCTGCAAGAAACCCAAGGTTTTCTTGTTTGTGTAAGGAAACTAACAGGTGTACGTAACTTACCTTCTTCCAGCATCTCCTTCTTCATTTTTTCAAACCTTTGTTGTGAAATACCCAGTTGTTTCAGACTATCCTCCGTACTGGACGAGTCTCCAAACTCAGGTCTGAACAATGGCTTGATTATATCAGACAACCATGAAGGTCTGAGAATAACCCAATCCCTACACAAGAGAAAATACAATTCATACCATTACTATCATCCTTCAATATCCCGAAGTAATATTTTATAATAAACCAATCATTCATGTATTTTTACTTCTCAGAAGTCCTGTAACCTGTTTTATTTCAAAAGTGAGCCAAGAGAAGGAAAACTTCAAAATTACTTGGTTAACTTAGATGCATATTTAAGATACAAAGAAATCTATCAAAGACAAGCAGAGTTACTATACAGTAACAATTTGAATACTTCCTGTATGGCTCAACAAGATCAGTTGAATTAATTGGAAGAAGTAAATGACTAATCGACAAAAACTACACAGTAATTAATTCTAAGTCTCAGCCAAGAATTTAGGTAATTATTTCCCATCTTACAAGATTCGATATATTTTGCCTTATCTATAGTAATATTGTATTTTTAAGAAGTCACATTATTATTATCTAGATTTACAACAAGAAAGTCCTCCTGCGTGAACGCAAGAGGCATACCGCCCGCTGCATAGGCCACCTATCCCCAGGGAATCATGTCCCCCAAAAAATATTTCAAAAAAAAAAAGAAAATTTAAAAAAAAAGAAAAATTTTTTTTTAAAAAATTTTTCGGGGGGGGGGGGGTGCTCCACCCGAGTACCCCCGGCCGGCTGGGACTGAGTACCCCCTGGCTTGGGCTGAGTACCCCCCAGCACTGAGTACCCCCTGGGACTGAGTACCCCCATGGCTGGGACTGAGTACCCCTCAGGACTGAGAATCCCAGCCAGGACTGAGTCACCCCCTGGCTGGGACTGAGTACCCCCCGGAACTGAGTACCCCCCCTGGCTGGGACTGAGTACCCCCATGGCTGGGACTGAGTACCCCCCCTGGCTGGGACTGAGTACCCCCCAGGACTGAGTACCCCCCTCCCCAGGACTGAGTACCCCCTTGCTGGGACTGAGTACCCCCCCAGCTGGGACCTGAGTACCCCCCTGTAAACTGACAAACAGGACTCAAACTATTACCTTCCCCCATCCTTCGGATGGCGGGCGGTAATTAAAACAGCTCTAATTAAAAGTTAATTTGCAGGATTATTGAGTGATTTCGTGACAGGGTAAAACGAAATATGAAGCATTTCCTATATTAGCTTTGATGCTTTCTTGACAGTGCTAACTTGACAAATGGTTATCAGTCTGGATCTTTAAGACCTTTATAAAGTCATGCTCTATTGAATCTAGAAAGATCTAAGTGCGACAAGTGAAGTGGTGATGAAACGAAATCAGTTTAATTAAAGATTTCCTAACACATGTCTGGTTAGCATAGTAGACAGGGCATCAGAGTAGATCACAAAAGGTCCTGGGTACTATCTCCAGTGGAGGCAATTGTTTTTGCTGCGTTTATTTTGGTCTTTTCTGTGTAAGTCTTTATTGGCAACGTAGCAAACTTTGCATAATTCAGGGAAACCTAGAAAGTTTTTGATCGGTTTGGTCTGTTTCGTTTAGGAGTCTATTGCAGGGTACGACACGTACCTAAGCACTCACAGGGAGGGCCCCGCCCATACCCTAGAACCGTAATTCACCGGCCAATAGGGGGCCGCTATATACCCATATATATAGAGCACACTGCTAATAGGCCCAGAGTAGAATAAACACACTCTGACACTCACAGCTGCTACTCTATTGCTTACACAAAGAGGTACGCACACGTGCACCTTACATGGAGGTCCTTACCGCTTAGCTGAACCAGCATCGGATGGATCCTTTTTCGATCTTTATTACCGTAGTAGTAGTAGGACTTTTAAATCTAGTTTTTAGAATTGTTAACAATTATAGACAACAAGTTCCGGAACAGACATGAGCAGATAGCGATACATCTAACGATCAGGATACACAGACCGAGGAAATCGAAAAAGACGTTATTTTAGACACGTGTCAACAACATTTAGAAGATTTAGAGAACAATTTTTATTTTTATACACAGTATCAGGCGCAATTGAATCATAATTTATGGAGTGCCATTAATTGCAATTCATACTATACTGAAGATGTTTCTACTGGTACAGCACCAGTCTTTCATCAACCTCCGTATCAAGCTTTAGAAATAGAAGAGCACAATGATCTGGATGAAGTCCCGCAGTTGGCCCAAGGTAGCGACTTATCCACATGCCCTTGGGACTGCTTACCATACGGACGGACATAAAACCAGAAGTTTAAAGGCCTACCTGAGATGTAAGGCAAAACGAGAAGCACGAAAAGAGTTATCTGAGATAGATTGGTGGGACACTCAACCGCAGAACCAAGCCCCACAAGATCACCAGCAACCTTCAAACAGTGATGTTGAGTGCATTGACTTTCAAGATGCCGAAGAAGGTGACGACTTAGAAAGTAAGCATACTCCACCTCCTGACACGATTCTTCAAGGAAATGCGGACAACAATCAACCTTTGAGAGGCTTCGGCAGAGGCTTCGCGAGATGGTCGGACATAGAAAGTTCATTAAATAATACAGACCTTTTACGATTTTGAGGTAGGCATCTGCCGATGCCAGACCCAGAGACTTTGGAAAAGCTCAGACAACAACTTGCAGCTGAACAGTCCTGTTCTGAAGATAAAGAAGACGACCAGTAAATCTTTATATTGTTATACTGTATATAATGAAGAATAGCTGATAACGGTTTTGATGGCACATTCGAGTGAAAAATCGGACTCGCAAACTTTAAACATACTACCCGATGACCCTTCAACAGACGAAGAAAGTTTAGACCTTACACCCATAAGTACCACAGAAGAGGAGCGCAGAGGTACTATTCCCCAATCAACAGAAGCAACTGCTATGGCCCTGGCCATGTCCCGAGCCACTGCGAATCCAGTTGTAGAAAGATCACAACCATGTAAGGTGAAGCGCACCACTACTTCCAAACCGGTACAACACACAGCTGTTCAGACCGATGATTCTAAGTCACAATCT
>JBCAUG010731977.1:0-26439 GCA_038406175.1 Haplosyllis leylae | reverse complement strand
CAAAATTCCATGATTTTTCCAGGTTTTCCAGGTGTACTCTCATTTTTCAAGGTTTTCCAGGTAATGTGGGAACCCTGAAAATTAAAGAACTTTTAAGCCAGTTGTCACGTTTCTTCATAAATGTTGATAACCTCCATCCATCTCTTTGGCGTCCTTAACGTAACGGATGGATGTACAAATTTTAGATCATTTGCTGTAATTGACAAATCAAAAAGAAACAAATCAATTTGACAGCTAAAGCACTGTATATTTGTTTGATACATTTGTACTTGATGTACTCAATAAAATGCACAAAGCGGAGTCCGTGTTATTGTAAAGATTTGACCAAAAATGCGTTGCAACTCCTAATATCAGTATCAATAATAAATAAGGACAGAAATATACACGAATAACAGGAGTCGTTTACAAATCGGTAAAGGGTGATATCGTTTTCCGGAGCAAAAACTGAATCTAGTATTAAAAGATCACTGTTATTTTAAACCTAAATTTCTCTTCTTGCATGATCCTTTTGTAAAGATTGACTGATACAATTGAACTGACAATGGGTATAAATTACTTCGAAGATTCCTGTTGTTCAAAAATTGGATAATTATTCAGAACGTTTTCCCACGTTCTTTTACTCAAGGCAAGGTCGCTGACAATTTCTGGCAATTCCTCAAGCTGAAAGTCAAAAATGTATTTTGTTAGCACAGAACTGAAGTTTCAATAACAGGAACTGTAATTTCTGTACCTCATTATTTTACCCATTATTACAAATCCTGCCTTTAGAAACATGCTCAATATCTATCGATTTCAACTTACTGGTGCTCTAATTTGCTTCATGGTTTCCCGTTCTCGCAGTGTTGCGCTATGTGGTTCCTTCAAGCTATCAAAATCAATGGTAATACCAAATGGAATAGCGATCTGATCAGTCCTGGCGTATCGGCGACCTATGGAGCCACTAGTCGTATCAACTTTGTGTGAGACATCATGTTCAGTCAGTGACTTTGCTGAAAATATAATAGTACCTTTTTTTACTCAACGAAAAATTCTTTGCTTTCCTTCAGTGTGAATGAATCTTTAAAGTTGTTATATTTGCTGTCAAGAATAAGTGCTCCGCATTCGTCTTCGAAATATGCATACACGTGCTTTGGTGACATCAATTTGGATCATTTTAAGATTTCCAACGATTGATACACCGCATACTTACACAACTTTTGAACAAATGGTGTGAACTCTGCCTTGTTGCTGAGTGGTAAAACAGAGCATTTGTACGGAGCTATTACTGGCGGCAGGCTAATATACTGCAATAAAAGACGCGGGTATCAAATTTCTTTAACGATAGCGTTCATCGTTCATGTCAAAATTCAATTTTTCAAGACAATTGCACACATAAAAGAAGTTTCTTTTGGAATATTTAACCAAATAGTTGATAATGTACTATATAGTGCGGACATTAGTTAATTATAAAAAAAAAACGCAAGTTGGTTGGTACCTACCGTTCTTTGTTCATCACCTTCACGAATTTTGAAATTGTGCTCAAAGATAGAATACATGATTCGACCAATACCGAACGAAGGTTCTACCACAGATGGCACAAACTCTTCAACTAAAATATATGAAATAACTTATTCTGTATGCAATGAAATAATTTTAAATTAAGTTGTAAATTTTGAAGAGTTTTTATATTGAAGTTCGGTACGTACACACATACACAAATACAAATTCTTACCATGAACTTTCTTCTTGTATCTCTTGATTTCCACCATATCTGGTTTCAATGGGAATTCCTGACCGTTATCCGTGACTATGAACTGTCTGTAATACAAATGAAAAACAGTTACCAAAAATATTTCACTACTTTCTCTGAAACGTCAGACATAATAATAAATACATGAAATAAAACTCTTCGCAAATCATTAAATGCTAGGAAATGACCACCACTTACCCTTTTTCGGCAAATTGTGCCTCCATTTCAGCAATGTCATTTTCATTCATGTTACTCAAATAGCTGTTTACAATCTGTGCATCCTTCTTGAAGGTCTTTCCAACAATACCCTTCTTGGGGATGATCTCCAAAATGTCTTTTTCGACTTGGAAGCAGTTATGGATAAATTTTAGGGTGACTGCAGGAAACAATGTCATAACTTTTTTTACTCATAAGTGGCTATTAATTCTGCCATTTCATACTTATCTCTAAATCACGATAGTTTAGTCAGTCTTGTCCAGGTGCTAAAAGATAATTTAATTGGTCGAGTTTCTTTCAGATTTATTTTGCTTGAAATAACATTCGAAAGGATATAGGTTCCGGAAGAGGTTTCTCTGCTACAAGTTTTACGCCCGTTGCTTTGGCATGTTGACTTAAATCATAACAAGACCGATCGGCGCAACCAACACATTCTACCCAGCCCTGCAATAAAGAATTTGTTGAAAATGAACTGATTCAAATTCAATCGAATGTACATTATTCGCGGGCAAAAAGAAAACTGGTTCCAAAGAAATAAACAGGAACGATTACCAGATTGTGTCGCGACAAATCTAATTTTGCGATACAATTTAACCATAACTTTGCTTTAAGCAGGTAAATGAAATAACTTGATGAAGAGATAAAGTGTTGAGGAGAGAGCTCAGACAATAACTAGATGAAGAGTGAGATGAACAAGATCCAAAAATGTATCAAGTTAAATTTGTATAGAACTGAGATGCAAAGAGAAGTAGATGAAGAGATAGATGAAAAAGACGGAGAGAGGTGAGGTTTATACAAATATAGAGATGAATAGTGAGATAAAGAGGTTGATAAAAACATACGATTGATGAAGAGTGATACAAAGGGAGATGAAGAGTGAAGAGAGGGAGAGGAAGAAGTTGAAGGAAAGAAAGATAAAGGCTGAAAAGGTTGATGAAAATATACAGATGAAGAGATGAAAATTCAGATGAAGAAATAAAGGGGGTGGTGAATAGATACATGAAGATAGATAAAAAATTGAGATGAAGAGTGTCTGAAAATGTACCAAGCCAAATCTGAATAGAACTGAATACGCGGTGGGGGTGGGGGGGGGGGGTGCAGGGGGAACCTCAAGCTTCAATTGGCAACAAGCACACGCGTGGACATCATAGTGAGTAGATAAGTCGCTCCGCTGTTAAGAGATGGTGCGACTAGAAAACTTACGTAAGACGTCTTTGTTTCACAGTCCCAACAATCGCATGCGTAATGAGCCATTTCGTTGTTCATATGTTGTCGGAATCTCAGCTTTGCTGGATCCACACCAACTTTCACCATGAACAAGTATATTCTAGCCATGAAATAGCCGTGCGTTTGATTGGCTATAGTTTTCTGTAAATTTAAAAACAAGTTTCACAATTGATTATTAGTTATCAAAACACGACCAATTGTACATGGGAGGACATTCTTTACAAGGACACATCAATACAATAATACAAATAATTGCATGGCATACCTCCTCGACTGCTTTGCCAATGGTACATTTCTCAGGTAATTTTCCTTCCATTTGATTACAAGCCGAGTACAAGGTCACTTCAAGGTCCTTGACCGTATCAAATTTTGGATGAGACTTATCCTTTGGATCACAGAAATGCTCAATTTCAGCCATGGTGAATTCCCTAAAACGTATTGAAAGTCAGTGGTACACGACTGAAGAGCCGATCTGAATTCAATTTTTTTTTATTTTGTCAATAGATAAATATTTCTCGCTTTCACTTACCTTACACGAATTAGGCCTGACCTTGGGGAGATTTCGTTTCTAAATGCATTGCCTATCTGTGCACCGGCGAATGGTAGCTTGCCTTGGTTGAACTCAAGCAATCGTTTGAAATTTACAAAAATGCCCTGGGCAGTTTCAGGTCGTAAGAATCTGTAAAATAATTTGATTCGTTGAAAACAATGGTCTGTAACTGTCG
This sequence comes from Haplosyllis leylae, assembly GCA_038406175.1. NCBI lineage: Eukaryota > Metazoa > Annelida > Polychaeta > Phyllodocida > Syllidae > Haplosyllis > Haplosyllis leylae. Next base: position 22,542 of record JBCAUG010731977.1, on the reverse strand, counting down.
GCGTAATTAATCAACTCCAAAGGTCAAGGTCACTGTAATGCCACACTGTCAAGGCCACATCATAACCCGATCCCTAAAGGACGCATTAACACATCCGCATCCCTCTTTGTCTCGTTATCATTCAAGGACACGTCGTTCCTTCGTACATATCGCGGTTATTATTAAACACGCCTCTGCGGGCTACTGGATATGTTTTTCCCTGACACGTGGCAACCCTAAACTACTAAGTACTAAACACTGTACCCTTTAACGTTCCCAGCTGGACCAATAGATGTCTGGAACATGAGATTGAACTCGATAGGATCTGTCAGGTCGTTGCCAGTTACGGGAGATTTCATGTTGTATTTCCGCAGAGTCTTAGTCATGTCATCCTTATCCATGCCATCAACCTGTTAAAAATATTCAATGATTTGTTATAATACAAAGTGAAGAGCTGGCTTCCAAATGTACCAATTTATATACATACCAATGGTCTTTCTTTCACCAAAGAAGGGAATACGTACCAATGATAACAATTTTCTAACTTCCGTTTTCAAATCCTCTGATATTTTTTTATCTGCCAACATCTTTTCAAAGTGAGCTGAAAAGGAAAATATAGCCTGAACATCATAATCACAAATCAAGAATGGAATTTCACGGTTAACGGCCAATCACAGGGACAATTAATAAGTGCATACCTTCTATTAAATGATCTGTTCGAAAGCATTCGCCAGATTTTACATCTTTTACCATGTAATCTGCAAATCTATCTACGTGACCTGAAGCTCTGTGATTAAATCAAAGAATTCTACAGAAACCAAGTATTAGTAAATTTGAAGTTTGTGATGGAATAAAGTGTTGACCGAATGTTGATGAAAAACGAGAACCTATTTTCACCAACCGCGGGTTTCGAGTCAAAGGGGAGAGATATGAACACGTTTGATAGGAATGTATTAATTATTGTCTTTTGTACAACTCGACCACAGTCCTCAGACGACACTGAAGTGTGTCGGACATATGCATGCAGAACATTACAACTTTTGGTCTTGAAAATGAAAAATGTTACAAACTTGAGAACTGGTGCTGGTGTGAGCATAGAACAGTCTACTTCAAGCATCTGCTCCTCCAGGACGAAGAAATTTCTCCATGTTTGAAGCAAGTTGGCTTTCATGGCACACCCCATCGGACCAAAGTCATACAAACCAGTTACACCTGCAATTTTAGAACTTCTTGTGTAGACGGCGCTTGCAAGGTGTATGATGCGGCCGATACACTCATTATATAAAGTGACAAACCTCCGTAGATCGAAAAGGACATGTCATAAAAGAATTTCTGTTTCAGTAAGTCTTCCATTTTAGCTCTATCAATTTGCTTTTCTCCGAGATTCGAAAGTTCCAACATCTGCAAATAAATCACATTTCAAATTCTTAAGCTCTGTTTACACGTAGCGTTTGCGTGTGTGTCTGCGTCAAGTTTTGTACTAAGTCAATGGTTGACACAGAGAATGGGTGTGAAGCCATTCTCTGTATGTGCGTTTGCGTCACCATTGACTCAATGGAAAACTTGACGCAGACGCAAACGCTACGTGTAAACAACCCTTTATCTTGCCGAGACGCCTTTATTTTTGAAACAACGCACTGATCGCTGTTCAATTTTTTTAGTAGACTATCGGACCAAACGCAAAAAACTTCGTCAGTTTACTGAGTAGAATCTGCTCTAGTTTTTAAAAACATAAATCTGCAAGGGAAAATGTATGATCCTTACAGGGAAACTATGCAGAAGCCCATGACATTTTTTTGCAGTTTCACAAATGTTACAGATAAATAGACGTATATAACTTTATCAAAGTTACAAGAAACAGACCTTCTCCTCCAATACTCTCTTCCGTGCTTTCAGCTCAGTTATTGCCACTAACAAGTCATTTTCTGGTGCCCCTTCTTCTTTCATTTTCCTCACCAAATCACCCTGGAATCGTACAAACACCACACTTTTAAAGACACAGTATGCAGTTTCTGATGTTCGGAATTTTCAGAAAGTCGAATCAAAGCTTGGTACCTGTTCTTTGACGGCTGCTTGCAGTGGTGCAAGAACCTCGTTAAGTTTTACATCACCCTGTAACATTTTCGTTTTTACCAAATTCAAGGCCCTTTCGCGCAGCTTCTTTTCGTATTTTTTGGGAATCAGTAATTTCCCAACTTGAACCTTCTCAATTTCTTTTATGTATTTTGAATAGAATCTATAATTTTCTCTTTTAAGGGCTGTTAAAACACGGAACACAGCCCTCATTTAAAAGAAAACATATGATGAAATGCCACGAGTGGAGACCAACGTCACAGAAATTGTGACACTATAAAACAAAATTCTCTGAATTCCAATAAATTGATTAACAATGAATAAATGTGATATAGCTGAGTACCTAATTTTATTGACCTCGTATTGAGTACAATGTGACGAATATCTTATGTTCAGGTGCCAAAAGAGCTTTGAATGATCAATTTCTAATTTTATTATTGTGGACATCATTTTCGGGAGAAAAATGGCTGCGCCCAGTGGGAGGCATGAGATTTTTCTGTAAACTTTGGGTGTTTTCTGAGGGATAACAGGTAATTTAGAAGTATTGTTGTGTAGAAGTTGAATTTTGAGATTACGTAGGTAATTAGATCTACACTATAATTTTGCACTTGTAATTCATTCACGAAGTAGATCTATTTGTGATGGCGTGGACTTGGAAATTTCTCTTAAGTTGCTCGAGTCTAAATTTAGTTTCTTTTGCCAGGGTTACCCCCTAGTGGTCCTGTCCATAGGGTACCTAGTCCTATCCCAAGTCATCTCCAGGGGGTACCTAGTCCTGTCCCAAGTCCTATCCAGCGGGAAGCACCCCCTGGACAGGACAAGGGCAGCCCTCCCACCAGACAGGGCAGGGGTATCACCCCCAATCACCCCTCTATTAGGAGAGGATACGCTTGGAGTGGTAGGGCTCTTGCGGTCACGCAGGAGGACTTTTTTGTGATTTCGAAATATGAGAGCGTAGTGTTTATAAATGAGTGAGTGTCATAATTTCAAGCTGGTGTGCGTGTTTGTGTGCGTGTGTATTCGGTAGGTACTGCGTCAAATGCAATGGTCCAAAAGTTGACAAAAATAGCATTGTTTTGAAGGTGAATAGGCGCTGAATTAGAAGGAAATGATGGAACGGTTCTTGTTCTTACTTCTGCAAATCCTGCTGTATAACAGGCCTCTTTCTGCTGAAAGGTGGGTTTTATTGTTTGTAAATTTAACTTTTCATGTAAGCAATTTCAGTGACAGTGTGAACATCAAATACAATAATGGACAAAAATAAACATGAACCAAAGTTCATGTACTTGCAGATTAAAAAGTGGACTGAGAGCATACTTTCCGGATCCAGTTCCAATGATACAAAATGGAATGGATCCTGGTCAACCGCTTTTCCTTACACCTTACATAGAGAAAGGAGAGATCGAAATAGGTATGGGATACTCACACAAGTTTTTAGTCACGCCGTGTCAAGAGCGGAGCTGGACTTGCCTTTCTGGAGCTACATTTTCGAACCTCCCCCCCCCCCCCCATCTCTTCATTTTACCCCTCACTCTTCATCTCCATATTGCTCTCAACTTCCTGAATCGTAATCGATTTATCGCTTCAGTTACCTACTTAAAAATATCAGGCAGTGAAATTTTGTTTCACCAGGTGGTTCATTCACTCCCAGCTGCGGATGCCGTGGGCCAGCCACAGACCAGTCAGATGCCCTCAGACATGGTACAAGGCCCTCAGATGCAGTCTGTGGCTGGTCTGAGGCCCATCCTTGGACACAGTTCACAGTTGGTCCAAGACCCTCAGATGCAGTGCATAGCTGATCTGAGGCCCATCCTTGGACATGGTCCGCAGCTGGTCTGAGGCCCTCAGACAGGGTCTGTAGCTGGTCCAAGGCTCTCAGATGCAGTCTGTGGCTGGTCTGAGGACATCCTTGGACACAGTCCACAGCTGGTCCAAGACCCTCAGATGCAGTCTGGCTGGTCTGAGGCCCATGTTTGGACATAGTCTCCAGCTGGACTGAAGCCCTCAGACATGGTCCGCAGTTGGTCTGAGGCTCTCAGATGCAGTCTGAGGCCCATCCTTGGACACAGTTCCCAGTTGGTCCAAGGCCCTCAGATGCAGTCTATGGCTGGTGCAAGGCCCATCCTGGGACATGGGCCACAGCTGGTCCAAGGTCTTTGGATAGGGTCCATTGCTGGTCCAAGGCCCATCCTTGGACACAGTCCACAGCTGGTCCAAGGCCCATCCTGCGACACAGTCTCCAGTTGGTCTGATGCCCTCAGATACAGTCTCTAGCTGGTCCAAGGCCCTCAGATGCAGTCTGTGGCTGGTCTGAGGCCCATCCTTGGACATAGTCCGCAGCTGGTCTGATGACCTCAGACATGGTCCGTGGCTGGTCTGAGCCCCTCAAATGTAGTCTGCAGCTGGTCCAAGGCGCATCCTTGGACACAGTCCCCAGCTGGTCTGAGGCCCTCAGACATCATCAGTGGCTGGTCTGAGGCCCTCAGATGCAGTCTGCAGCTGGTCCAAGGCCCATCCTTGGACACAGTCCTCAGCTGGTCCAAGGCCCTTAGACAGTCTGTAACTGGTCCAAGACCCACAGATGCAGTCTGTGGCTGGTCTGAGGCCCATCCTTAGATACAGTCCACAGCTGGTCCAAGACATCCGGATGCAGTCTGCAGCTGGTCTGAGGCCCATCCTTAGACACAGTTCCCAGCTGGTCCAAGCCCCTCAGATACAGTCTACAGCTGGTCCGCGGCCTCAGATGCAGTCTGTGGCTGGTCTGAGGCCCATCCTTGGATGCAGTCTACAGCTGGTTCAAGGCCCTCAGACATGGTCCGTGGCTGATCTGAGGCCCTTGGATTCAGTATACAGCTGGTTTAAGGCCCATCCTTGGATACAGTCCCCAGCTGGTCTGAGGCCCTCAGACACAGTCTGTAGCTAGTCCAAGGCCCTCAGATGCAGTCCATGGCTGCTGGAAGGCTCATCCTTGGACATGGTCCACAGTTGGTCCAAGACCCTTGGACATGGGCCCTTGCTGGTCTGAGGCCCATCCTTGGACACAGTCCACAGCTGGTCTGAGGCCCATCTTTGGACACAGTCCACAGCTGGTCCGATGCCCTCAGACATGGTCTGTGGCTGGTTTGAGCCCCTCGGACATGGTCTACAGCTGGTCCAAGGCTGTCAGATGTAGGCTGTGGCTGGTCTGAAGCCCATCCTTGGATACAGTCTGCAGTTGGTCCAAGGAACTCAGACATTGTCCATGGCTGAAAGAAAGGGGAGTGAAGAGGGAGCAAAGGGGGTCAATAGGGGTGAAGGGGGCAAAGGGAGTGAAGGTAATTATAAACTAGGTTTTTGGATCCCCACCACCTGTGAGCACAAAAACTCAGATTACAACGTGTAGTGGTTGGGTGTCCCCACCACCTGCAGATAGAACCATCACCCCATGTACATTCATAGAACAGCAAGAGGCATTCATAGGTCCCCACCACAGGCCCAAAATTTTGGGGCAAAAAGGCTCAATCAACCACTAAGGTGACTCTACTGAGCCACCAACTAGGTTCTATGGTCCCACCAACTGTAAGGGGAAAGGATGGGCAAAGGGGGCAAAGGGGAATGAAGCATATTGTATACTAGGTTTTAGGGTCCCCACCACCTGTGGCAACAAAAAGTTTGATTACATAATGTTATGTTGAGGTGTCCCCACCACCTCCAAGTAGAATCCTCACCCCATGTACACTAACTGAGCTGCAAAAAGGCCTTCGTAGGTCCCCACCATGGGCCCAAAATTTTGGGAAAAAAACCATCAATCAACCACTAAGGTGACTCTAACAAGCCAACAATAAATCTAATGGTTATTTACGTCATTATTATATTTTATAGTATGATAGTGAGGCTACTCATTGATGGATAGGTGTCTGTTAATGTCATCCAACTTTTCAGACTTCCTACAATATATATATAATTTATGGTGATATCTAAATTGATAGTCAGGGCAATTTGATAGTTACCATCAGTGGGTTAGTGAGATAACTAATAAATCATTTAGATCAATTGGTCCAATTGGTCTATAATGTTTTTTGAAAAAGCCCGATTGTTTTCCTATTAACGTTTTTACATAATGCAAATCCTGAAACGCCAATATAAATTTAGCAGGTCTAATGTTGTACTTTCTTGAACACTGCTGCTGTTAGTGTCATACGTTGTGTGAATTGGGAATTCTATGAAATATCGTCAGAGCATTATGTTATTGCAAGGGATTTTTCTTTTCATCATAGGTTTCCTGTTTCAAATTTTTGGAATTTATACAGTAGATCTACATCTATGTAGAATTAGTTAAACTTAATCATTAATCCTTTATGTACAAATATGATCTAGGAACTTGTTTTTTTTCTTCAAAATTTAATTGAATATTTAGCCCAGATATATTTACATATCTTAATTGTTCAATATCACCATCAGACAATGAAATAATTTAGAAAATAGAATGCATAAAAATTTAGAAACATCTGTTCGTGTGTATTGATTGATATTATCCTTTGTTCAAGTTGATGATCGGTTTAAAATTTTGAGGCGCAGATAGACAATGTTAGAAGGCAAACCTTACAAACAGGTAAATTAGCACATGGAACAATTAATTTTAGAATCTGTATATATTCAACAAAATTCATTCCTTTTCAGCTGGTTCATACATTTCCTTTCGGTTTTTTTTGTTATATTGCAGTAGCTGATTGTGGATCATCAGAAGAGTCTTCGCTTTTCAAGGTTCAAGGTTAAAACATATTCAGAAGAATCTGAAGGACTACAGAGTCGTACTATATAAACCATGTTTTTTGTTTTACGTTCCAAATAGAGTGATTCAGAACAGATTCCACATGCTCAATCGATTTCTTCTATTCATCTTTGGATGTTTTGTATTGTAGATCTCGGAAAAATACATTTCAGAATGCAGGGGTTTGCAGTTTTCATTGTTTTTATTCTTTTGGCATCGAATACTCTGTGTGAGTTGAATTAGTTGTCTAAATAACTTGACTTCATTACATTACGAAATTAATTGTTTTGAATTTGATAAGTATTGGATTGTTTATCAAGGTAAAGGAGACTGGTCGAAGTTTCTGAATGCCATGTACTTTGAATGCTCAGGAGGAGTCGCGATGGTCAGCCTGAGGGGACCGTGGTTGATTTTTGCTCAAAGACAAGTAAGTTCAGTTAAGTTGCAAAAAGACTTCTCTAAAATGTTGCCAGTCTGCATTTATCGCTTCTGGTTTTGCACCTGAAAGGATTAACGTGTTGAATCAACGGTTTGGGTTGAGCACTTCATACGTAGCGTTACTGAAAATAATCGGAAACAACGTGTTGGCAATGGGATAGGAACACTTCCCCTTTTGGACAGACAGAATAAAAACAGTTTGGGGGGGGGGGTTGTGGGGGGAGGGAAGCCAGTTTCCGATCCCAGGTCCTTTCTTGGGGGGATACCCCAGTCAGGTCCTAGGTCATGGGTACCTCGGGGCCGGGATGGAAGAGGGGTACTCCAGTGAGGCCCTAAGTCAGGGGTACCGACTTTCCCCACCCCAACCCCCCAGCCTCCAACCCCCCAACCCGCAGCGACCTCCTCCAACCCCAAACCCTCCACTCCCCGCCACACGCCACGGACAGGATACGTCGCAGCAGCACGCTTCTTGCGGTCACGCAGGGGGACTTTGGTGTAGCTAAAATGGTTTGCTTTGCCACAAGTAAATACAAGACGGAAACGGTTGGCTAATCCGCAAACACCGATAATTCCAAATATATTAGAAATAGACAGTTCCTTTCTATGTAAATTATTTAGCCATATTTTCTTCTTCTCTGAGCAGTTTCAAGCAGAAATTAAACCGTTGTCTAGACTGTGAATATGAAATTAACCATTTTTGACATTATCAATACATGGGTGGTCAAAAGGGACAGTACAAACACAAGTAAGACAGGTGATGAAGTAAGAATGTACTTGTCAAGTGAGACTGAAAGTCATGAGAAACTTCACATACACAACTTATTTAAACATACTGTACAACTTTTGAACACAACCATGATTTGATTTGATTTTTTAGATGTCTCGATTATGGAATCATGAAAGTAGAATTGGCTAGTCTCACAGTTCTGGAGGCCACTAAGGAATTTACCCAGACTTCCAACTAATACCAAACACATTGTTTGTGGAAATGACTAAATCTAGATTGAATATGAATTATGTAACAAAGCAAGATATGCTAACCTGTAGGGACTTCTTGGACAGATGGAATCCTGGGTGTTATGCCAGCCACATCCATTATGAAATCAGAATTTAAGGGAGAGGATGATTCAAAACCACATTGATCATTTGAAAACCCAAAGCTCACCAGCTATAGCCAGTCATAAACATCAGATCCCAGCATGCAACAAATAAAAACACACAGCAGCATATAACATTGAAGTACCTGAAAAAGTAATAACGTACAGCCCCTATTGATCAGCAGTCTCTTTTGACCAACCATGGCTGTTTTATGAAGAAGTTGTGTTCATGAAGTGTACACAGCATCTGATTAATACCAGTCCCACTTAGCTTGAGAAGGAAGTTTCACAAGTAAAGTAGGACCCCCCTGCCAGTCATTTCTTCAATGTGCGATGAATTTTTACACAAAGTATTACCTTATACACTCATTTCTACTATTTACCTACCTTCCGAATGGTGCTTTTGTGCACCTTGGGAAGACCCTATTTGTACTCCTTCGTGAAAAGCTTGGGAATTGACATTTGCAAACACCGGTTATCGCGAGCTGCAGCAAAAAGTGCATCCAGTCTGGTATTACTTATGTTGACCATATCACTAAATTCACAATTTGCCTTACACAATACAATACATTCAACTTTACACTTTTGATATGTAATTCGAAACAAATTAGCCAAAGTACTACACAAATGAAACCTATTCTGTGAAGTAACACTTTGTTCAATGTACTAATCGAATTAAACTAAATTTGAAGTTTACTTAAATTTACTGTTCAGGATGTTTGTCACATTTGAATCAAAGTTACACTGTAGTAGGTTTTAGAATTACTTCTTGTGATCATGGGAACAGAAAGCAATACTTTTTTGTAGGGTTTAACATTCAAATTCAGGAGATATGTCTCATTACAGCAAGTCCATATTTACACTAGCAATGCTAAGACAAATGATAAACTCTACAAAATGTTAAATTTTTTCACCAAACTTTCCAAGAATATTGACTTTCAAAAATGCCACTTTGTGGGAATCAAATAAATTTTGACCGTTTCCTTCCAGCCAAAATTATTTATGAATTCTCAGTAATTAATAATGATTCACAGTTTCATATGAATTGGTTGAAATTGACTGAAGACCACTTAAAGAACTTTAAATAATGTTTTCAAATTATGGAAAAACTCAATTATTGCATTTAGGGACTTGGTCTGACCAATGAGGAGGCCAAAATAGTACAGAAAATTTGGCTTGAGAAGGACTTCATGCGACATCTAACAATATCTGTTAATGGCATAAAGTACAAGTTCATGAGGTAAGTTTAAATACGGGAATAATTTTAGCTTTGATTCAAATGAGCTTTAGGAAACCAAAGGGTTTGGGAAGTAAAAATATAGTCAAACTGAAATGTGATTGATGAGACTTTGAGGCAACAAACGGATTGCACCAGTAAATCCCTGTAATTTATTTCAAACCATACAGAGAAAAGCTTGAACCAAGATTCAATCATGAAATATATTTGTTACTCATCAAGTTAAGTAGCTCAAACTGAACTCCTACGGAATGTAATTGATCTCTTATTCAATACTTAGAATGGAAGAAAGTCCAAGTAAAGTGTAGTCCAACTTAATCTTTTCTCCCACAAATGCTCACAGCATTTAGAAAACAACCATAAACATTTCCTTGTGTTGCTTTTCTGTGATTTTGTTTCTCCTCTAAGAGTAAGAATACTTAGACCTGGAGTGCAAAAATGACTCTAATTTGGATTTTACTTGCTATTGTTAAATTTGACTTTATGTTTTTGTCGGCTTTAATTAATAAGCCTTGTTTCTCTTGAATATGTACATGATCTCCAAATATCGCTTAGAATTTTATCAGTGCATGGTATGTTCTAATGCAAATTGATATTTCTGTATTGGTCCTAATTTAAATATCCTTTTGTTATCATGTTTTAGAAAAGGTTATAAAGAAAAAAAAGGAACATACAGAAACCGTGAACATGGAGAGATTATTTTTGTCTTATCCAAAACAGGTATTTTCCAGGAATATATTTAAATTTCGCACATTAAAATTTCATGAGGAAATTAGATGATTTAACCCTTTTTAGAGATGTAAATAAAACTGACATGATGTTAACAACTGAATAGATAGGTTAATGGTGATAAGTCTTAGTTTAATTTTTTTCTCCAAGTACCTGTTTTGCAATTTTCCACTGATAAGCAACTGTCATGTGAGACTTTCACAGATATATGCTGGAATATATTTAATTTTAGAAGTTACATGGCTGGTAGAGATACATGACTGATTAATTACAAAATATTAATATCGATATAATAAATACGGATTGTTCCGATGTACTCAAACAATTCGTTCACAAGTTACTAATTGGTTGGATGTAGGAAATAACCAATATATCAGTCCAATAAATAATGATATACAATGGCTCAGTAAAGTAAGGTGATCAGAACTATCTTTTCATTTTTTCTAATTGTTGAGGGATGACTCTGACATTGATGGTTTATTTGGAAGTGAAAAAACAGATGCTGACTAAAGTATATTCGCCTGTGTGACATAATGTGATGAGTACACACGAGGCTACGAAGTTTGCTTCGCTTGTATGATGCAGTTACATTCCATGCCCCATGAGCTACACGTGAAAATATATCATGTGCCACACCCCTGTGGATTAGAACCATTGCTCAATCAATACACATTGATTATAACACATATCGCCCTGCCAATTACACCTCTTTGTGATGTCTATGGTTAATATTAACCGATCTAAGGTCAGAATGACACTGCACACTGGGTATTGAGTGATATTAATCCTTACCTTTTCCTGCCCAGAACTGTTGCAGGGTGATATATTTCTGACTAGAACTAGAACTATAGGACCTACAGAGTAACCACCAGACTGTGAAGTACCATAAGTATACAGCAGAAACTTCTCAAGTACCAGACCAGTGACTCCTCTGTGTCTCTTAAGTGATAGTATCTAAAATATGTAAGTTTAAGAGTGATTCTGAGATGTCTGCACCCACTGAGGAACAGAGAATTAATGTAGCTTGATTTGTATATTTTAATGGTTGAAGCAGTTAAATAATTGACTTTTCACTTGGATCTGCAAAAAATACCTTTGCCTAAATACTTCTTCATTTCAGGTTTCTTACCTTATGTATTCAGATTGCAAGTAGAAGCTTCTAGTGTTGTATATTCTTCACTTTTTGCCAAACACAATCCTCTCCAGAAGCCTGGGATATTGGTGATTTTTAAAATTAGATTATCTTACCTTATTCAGTTGTTGTACATATTAGTTATTTCCAGAAACTTTAAAAGTTTTGAAAATCCACAAAGACAACCATTATGATACTTGAATGTGATTTGTTTGACTTGGCAAAAATATTTACTAATCTTTCCATACTATGAGGTTGCTTTCAAATCAAGATAATGTTGCATTTTTTAGACAGCTTGATTTTAATCTAGCAAGTAATTCATGAGAAATTATTAGTTTTTGCCACAAGATCTTCCTGACATCAAACCATTGCCTTTGATGTACTGAACATTTTATTACCATTCAATACCTCTATCATTTATCACCCATTTGATAATATTACCTACTTGGGTACTTAAATGTAGTTACCAACCTTATTTTATTTAATATTTTGCTTAAACATTTATTTTAGTTATTGGAATTGTACACTGCTTGAAAGGTGAATTCCCGGGAATCGGCTATAGAGATCTGTCAGTTGTAATGGAATGGCTTGAGGGTCAAGGGTATTGAATACAGGAATGCGAAAAACTGTTAAAAAATATAGTATGAAATGGTCAATAATTTAAGAAATGTATATTTTGTTAATAAAACTATGGCTGATAACAGTAAAACAGTTAAATCCAGTGTTATTACTTTTGTCCATGATTTGAGTTCCTGAGTTGTCACTGGTATAAGGAAGAAAGAGAATTATACAGGCATAAATATTTGAAGAATTGAATTTATTGATGAATTTAAGAGAAACTTGATTGAAGTTGAACTTGTGACAATTTAATTATACTTACACTTATATTCAATTATACTTGCACACATACAAACATACGAGTCATTACCGGTAGTTCAATGACAGAAGTTTTTTGGCTTGAAATCACATATTATGCTCAAAAATATCACTATTCTGTAGTAAAACTGCAGAGTATTGATGTGAAAATACGTAAAATATATAAATGACAGTATAAATAAGAAAGTAAATGTTATGCTCACCTCCCCACAGACCAGGACATGGACTTGGAGTTCCTGAGTTTACTAATAAAGGAGACCCAGGGCATCATTAAAAAAGCCCTGACTTTTGATATAACTAAAAGAATAAATTTATAATGCAAACTTACTTTAAAATTGGTCAAATATCCTTGGAAATATTGGATAAGCCCATTTACAAAAGATGGAAAACTGGAAATGAGAAGGTTGAACTTACATTGTAGATATGAACCTTTCTACATAATTGTCTCAAATTGAGTTTCCCATCACAATGAATTCGTGACATTTTCAGAATGTTCTAGATAACTTTTTGGAAAGTCAAGTGACATGGAAACATCATGAAAATGTCATGAAAATCTCTATTTTTACTGTAACAAAAAGTCTTAAAAAAAAGCTATTTCAAGACCAAAATTTGTACTTTTCCTATCCTCATTACTGAGCCATACAGTGAAAAGATTGGGTTGTGTATTGATTTTAACTGCTCACAAGACATTGGAGACACAGACACAGGTAATTAAATGAAATCTGAACAGTAATACTCTAAGAATTTTAAAAAATGTTCAGTTGCCTTGTGTTGTTGTTGTAGTGCTAACCTCTCTCAACTTTGGAAAGGGGACTGGTCTCAGTAAAGACTGTCCCCACAACAACTAAATGAATGTTATGAAATCTCTCTTGAACTCTCCCTCTGTCTCAAAGCTGTTGCTCATATATGAGCTTTGAGAGAATATTTCCGTGTGGGAGGTTGTGCTGTCATGTTCTAGGAAACTGTGTCAAATCGAGTTTCCCATCACAATGAATTTGTGACATTTTTGGAATGTTCTAGATAACTCTTGGAAAGTCAAGCAATAGGGAAGCATCATGAAAATGTCATGAAAATCTCTATTTTCTCTGGAACAAAAAGTCTTAAAAAAGCTATTTCAAGACCAAAATTTGTACATTTCCTATTTTTATTACTCAGCCTTACTGTGAAAAGATTGGGTTGTGTATTGATTTTAAATGCTCACAAGACATTGGAGACACAGACAGAGGTAATAAAAGGAAATCTGAATAGTGATACTCCAAGTATTTCAAAATGTTCATACAATCTTTGTATCAGAACAGATACTACACAATTTTTTACAATGGGGAAAGCCACATGACTATCCCTTGAACCAAATGAATGTTATGAAATCTCTCTTGAACTCTCACTCCTTGTTTGGTCTGTATTCTGTGAAATATTCTGTCTAAAACCTGTTCTTTTTTCTTGTTGTCTCTGCTGGTGTGAATGTATTGGCCATCCAGAACCTGTACACCCTCCCACAGGGAAATATTTCCATAACAAATGGCTATGAAAATGAGTAGAATGTCAAGATTTATATCCTTTTTTTCACAGAAAGAGATGGTCTAAATACTTATTTATGACTTGAAATGGTAGACAGGGATGCTAAATTTGTAATGAATTGCTATTTTTCAGAACTTAAACTTGAATATTTTCATAGTCTTCATCAGTGTATCGAAAATTTACACATTTTCGTAGAACGGTTCACATAGAATTCTTGGTTTTGCTTAATAAATGATTATTGGTTGAAAGGATGAAACTTTAAGAGGAATCCATTCGAGATATTGATATCATTTTTGGATAAACTTTAACCATGTTCATTTCTCTCTTTTGGATGTGTCCTTCAACTGCAAATAATAATATGTTATAGAGATCAAATTTTATAGTGCTTATCTCACACGACAGCATTTTGAAATTGATATGAATACCTTGACTACAGATGCAAAAATGTCACACGCAATTGCTTTTCTGAAGAATACCCAAATACTTCGCATGGGGTTTCTTGCTTAGAGTAGAAATTCATGACTTTACTACAGAAGTACACATAGAAGCAAATGCAATAATTTTAATCAAACAAGACAGTATCCCGTTAACGTTACGAGGCAATACTGACCACGGCACCACGTCCTTATTCCAGGCTTGCTGATCATGCTATACCAGACTTATCATGGGGAGGGGGTGGGTGGGTTGAAACCTTCCTCACTAGTCCTTCAAATAGTCCATCTTTGGTCCTTCTAGACAGTCGCCCTGTCTGGAGGGGTGGGTAGGGTCACCCTGTCCAGAGTAGGGCGGGGGTAGGGTCACATTTTCTGGGGTTGTTATCAGCCTGTCTGGGGTAGGGTTACACTGTCTGAGGAGGGTATCAGGTGGTCCATGTTTCAAGATGGACCCTCCCTCCCCTTTGAAAAGAATGACAGACACATGCCATGGTGAAACATTACCTTCCTTCGTACTGTGTACGTTGTCAATGCCATGATACGTTACATTAATTTTACATGAATAATGACAAAAATCTAATTTTTTGTCAACATTGCGAAAAGAAGTTTCATATTTTGGTCATTTTCAGCCTTTGTTTTCACTTGACCTTCGTACCTCTGGCTAAGAGGTAACTGGTAGAGCTTTTCATGAAGCACAGGATGATGAACACATAAAAACACATCCGTGATCGAAGTTACATTCATTCCTAGCAATGATCATTCTTTCCGCTGTCCAATCATTTGCATGGATGCTAATTCACAATGCTATTTTGTTCATTAATACCTCAGCAGTATTTGGTAGAACAAAGGTCACTGGCTAACTGGGTGGCCATATTTGGTGATAATTACTGGAAATGAATTTTTTATTGCAATTTAAAAAATATTCAATCACAATCCATTCAGTACACCGTTTACTATTTTAACTGAATCGATATTCAAACATTGATCTTGTAAAAAAATGAATTTTAAATCTGAAGAAAATGATATAACAATATAGGAGGTATGTAAAAGACCTCCAATGAAATGCCTCCTTTATATTTTCAGACGTTTTGACCACAGACACCATAAATTAAAGAGAGAAAATGGAGATCTTATTTGAGTCCAATTTGCGAAAGAGGAATAATTTATGCAATTTCACTTCAAATTGAAACGAAAAATATGTTCCTCAGGTAAGATACATAATGTATTATTTTTGCGATGTAACAATCGAAGCATTTTTGTGATGGTAACATATTTTTATGTGCATACCTAACCCCACTGAAGCTTCTGAAAAAAAAATGAAATCGATAAAAAAATTGTTGTTTCTCGAACACACCCCTTACGCAATTATACTCATACAATATGCAAAAATAAATGATCTATGCACTCAAAGTACTTGAGAATACACCCCATAGCCTAGGAAGATCTTTCAATTCTGACTGGTTCGTAAACAGTTTGATAATGGTTGTCAATGAGAAAAAAGTCCTTCTTTGAACATAAAATTCTGACTGAATTAATATATTTCTTACAGAGAACCATTATAAAACTATTTACGAACCAGTCAGAATTGATAGATCTTGTTTTCGGCACCCGAACTTCTGTTCGATTTCCCTCCATTTCCAAAAATAACATTACACAGCTGAAAAACTGTGGCGTGTCCTATTTTTTCTGGACAAGAACATTCCGCAAATGAGATCAAAACCGTTTTCCCATTACGTCACGTCATCAAATCTTATAAAGTATAAACTTGGATGAAATGCACTTGTGCGCATCATCTTGCAGTTTCACAGTCACAGGTACTTGTCCTCACAGGACGAAAATGCTGCCACACATCTTTCTGATTATTTTGTTTTGCAAAACATCAGGTGAGAACTTTCATTTTTAGTCCTAACAAAGTCGCGTAGTTATGCCAAAGAGCTTCCGTACTCTATGGTTATGCTGTAAAATGATGGAAATGTCATTACTTGCTATGCATATGAAAAAAGCATGGTGATAAAAGTCCAAATTTGCTGGCAATTGTCCTCAGACACATCACGACATAATAGGCTGCCAGTGCATGAAACAAACTAAGGTATTCACTTCAATGGGGAAGCTTCAGTGGTGTAGTTTTTCACGATGCCACAGGTTAAATTCAAAAGGAACTCGTGACTTATTGTCTCGGCAGAAAATATCAAAATTCAGTCTATACTTTTTCTAGAAAATATCCAATTCCAATATCTATGTTTCGGTGGATAATGACACAATGAAAATTCAGAAGGAAATTTAGTATGTAAATTCACATATTTTAGAAAATATAGTAAAATAACCAATATCGCATGACCTAAAGTTGCCTTTTTACAGTTGTGGCTATAGTTTCCATATTACAGACTCCACAAGTAAAATATCTTCCAGAATTGTTTATTGTGTCGTATTCCACGCAAATATAGACATAGGAATTGAATATTTTCCGAAAAAAGTACAAAATGTTATGTTTTCTGCCAAGACAATAAGTCATGAGTTCCATTGAATATAACCCGTTGATGCGTATTTCTGTGATCTGACAGGTCTGGAAGTGGATTTCTGCACCTTGCTATTGTATGTGTTAATTTTTTGATGAAGTGCACACAATCTAGCAAAAAAATCTGTAATGTTAAAACCCATACCTTTAAATTTTAAATTGTAATAATTCTTGAAATTGTATTATATTTCTGTCAGATCTGTCGTGAAAAACCCAAATATTTCAAAAATTCACAGTGTGAAATTTCACATGGTTCATAGTTTTAACAACAAAATTTCAGCTGCAGCGTGTCCAGCGGAAAATCAGATAGACGCTTACCTTTTGGCTTCCATACATAGTAATCAAGGATCAAACGCCTGGAAGACGTTCCAGTGTCTTTTAAATCAGTATCAAATCAAGTACAATAAAACATGGCTTCACACTGCGGTATTGCACACGGACCAATCAATTGAAATAGACACGTCTAACTTTGAAAATAATGGTGGTATTGGAAATCCAGATTCTGAATCATCACATGAAGGCACTTGCTTTACTCTGATAAATATGCAAGGAGAACAAGAAAATTTAACACTGCGTTTCCAAAATATGGAATTTGTGGATGTAATAATAATATCCAGATTTGTGAATCTGGAGTTCGACGCTTGCACCTTTTACGATTCAACAGTCAACATGTCTAATGCTTCCTTTCTCAAGCTAAGACACTCTACGGTGAAACAACAGAAAAGATTAACAAGCATCAGAACTAATGACATTGACGAAATAAGTCTAACTCAATGCAGTTTTAATGGCACTATCGAGGGTACTGATACACATGAATCGTCAATCGTTTTCTTCCGCAATGCCAGTATTGTCCGAATGGAGGATGTAAAGTTCGAAAATATTACGAATGTGCCTGGCAGACACATGGTGAAAATTGTGAATGGCGAATGTTCATTAAAAAAAGTAACAATCCAGAACAATCGAGATATTGCCGGTATTTTTCTACAAGATGTAAATCGGTGTCAAGTTGAAACTTCACTTTTCAAAAATAACACTATTGCCCATGGATCTACTCTTGTACTCAACAATAGCGACGTTGTAGTTAAATTCTGCAATTTTTCTGATAGCACGAGTCGAACCGGGACAGCTATCTATGCAAACGCATTGAAAGATAAACATTTATTGCACATTGAAAATGCTATATTTAAAAACAACACCGCTCAGAGAGGAGGCGCATTGTACCTGGCCAGACTGTATAACATAACCATATCTCATAGTCACTTTCTGAACAATATAGCCACCAAAATGAGTACCGGTAATAGTGCTCGTGGATCAAATGAAGGAAGCGGGGGAGCAATATACATTGAGACTTCGAAAAGAGGACCAAGAACAAATATAAATGTACAATATTCTGACTTTTTCGGAAATTTCGCGAAAAAGCTTGGCGGGGGGCTTTTTATTGGATGTGCGAAGACCTTTGATTTGGATTTCTTACCTATTACAGGTGATGAGAATAAAAATCCCCCATGTAACCCAGACTCTGGTCTTTTTCAACTGAATGTTGTCAACTTTACAAAGAATCGGGGCTACTTCGGAGGAGCGTTCGCCTCCTATGTCACATCAGACATTCAAAGGTCAACGTTCAACAGTAATACTGCATACATAGGAGGAGCTTTGTTTCTGTTCCAAGACAAGTGTAATTTAACTTATGTAAAGTTTCACGACAATGATGCCAACTATTCTGGCAATTCAATCAGTGCCCGCAATTCGACGTTACGAATTGATCATTGCACCATTCAAAACAATATTGAAAACAAAAGCAAGATGTTTGGACTTGTCCATCAAGTTTCCCTTCATAGATCAAATACAGTCATTACAGATTTTCGTGTGACTCTGTCTTCGTCTGGATGTGACCCAGAAACAATCAATGTCTTTGAGTCTCAGATACCTAATCCTTATCCGGACTGTACATGTCCAGATGACCATAATGTAAAGATGAAAGACCTCACTCTGACATGCCCCTGGAATTACAAGGCGGTACCTTATCTGACAGAAGTGAATTGTACTGTGGGAGATGTGAACGACTTCTGCACATTCGTTTCTCCCTTTAATTTCGTCTGTGAAAGGCTACCGGAGAAGATGTACTTTCCACGTCAAGATTCCTACATTGTTCGTAACGATCCTGTTGGCGGCAATAAACTAATAAATAAGACATTATTTGACAGGGAGTATTCATGTCCTGTTCCAGGAGGCAACTGCACCAGAGAGCTTAAAGCTGCTCCTGGATATTGGTGTTACGAACCTGAAGGAAAAAAGAAAATGGTGTGTGTCAAATGTCCCCCTGAAATTTGTTGTAACGGTCGTAAAACCTGCCTCAAATTTGATTCGTGTGCTGAAAACAGAGAAGGGACGATGTGTTGCAAATGCATTGACGGTTACATTGAGCCGTTCTTTTCTAAAAGCTGTAAACGGACATGTAAAAATGGTGTATGGATACTTGGTGTTGTTCCTGTAGTACTGGTTATTGCTCTTAGCGTATCCGTAATTTTTGGGGTAACTGATGAAGTTATTAAAGTTTTCAAACTTCTCAGTTCTGCAGTCAAACCTTTCATAACCTCAGCGAAAGGACATCAATCCGTTCATCACAGCACAATTGGGAAAGGTACGAAGGTTTCCACCACGACTGGTCGTCATCATGTGACAATGACCGATGCAATAGAGCCAGAACCACTGGAAAATGATTCAAACCAAACCTCCACCGATTCTGGTCAAGCACTGGTTGAGACATCCTCCAGTTTGACATCAAACTTAGAAATCAGTACGAGTCTTCCTTATCTAATGATCCTCACATACATGATTCAAGACTTTGCAGTGTTTCACACCAGCATGTATGATTGTTCTCAACATAAAAGTCCATTGCGACATCTTAAATTAACCATAATTAATGCCTTCCATTTTCACATAGATGTGTTAGCAAAACTTAGTTTTTTCGATGACATGTGTATTTACTCTTTTTCTGGCCATCCTATATCAGCTTTGTTAAAAGAGTTTCTCAAGGTTTCAGTGTATTTCATTTCGTACATTGTATTTTTGACATTGTATGTTTTACTGTGCATTTGGAAATCTTGTCAAAGGTGTACTAGACTCAATGACTATTTGAAACGGGTAAACATCAAACTACGGCTGATTTCTGGCTTCCTTACAATGCAATTTCTCATTTATCAAAAATTGTCATCCACTGGTGTCAAATTTGTTAACTGCTACGAGGTCAAAGGAAAATCTGTGCTTCACATGGATCCAAGTCAGTTTTGTAATCAAGGGTATTGGTGGGTTGTATCATGGCTTTATCTTGTGGTCTGTATAATTCCACTGCCTTTCTTTGTTATGGTGGGCCCTTCCTTGCTAAAAAGGAAAGTAGTTAATCTGTTGGTGTTTAACGTTAGTTTAGTTGTACCTTTGTTTTCACCATTGCTGAGTTTAATTCTGTATGTTACGAGAAGGATGTCCGGTGGAATGTCAGAAACGCCTCAAAGGCAAGAGAACTCCGCCGCACAAGAATCTTGCAGTTCACCGCCTGTGTATCAAGTTCTGTACGCAATGGAAAATGAAACGGACTCAGAAAGAACACCACTTGTACATGTAAAAAAACTTAAAACTTCTAACAACTCGAAGAACATATCTTCTACTAGTGTGGCGTCTAACCAACAGACGGCAAAGGACAAGGACCCAAAGAAGGCACAGTGTGAGAAAAATCAGAAAAAAGAAGAACCAGAAACCGACGAAAACACTTCTCTATCTGGCATAGTTGTTGCAAATCTCCAAGGTTACTTCCGTAGTGTAGGCTGTGGCATTAATTGGCTGGGAGTTGTCCTTGCATTCAGACTGAGTCTGGTTTTCTGCTCCTTACTTATACCCCTCCCAGATTTGTGTTCTTTTGTATTATTGTTAATTTGCTTGGTAAGGTGCTGTGTAGGACTGAAAGTCCAACCTTACAACGACAAGTATCTGAATTGGTTTTCTTCGGGGTCTCTGTTTTGCATCCTTCTTGTATCTGTGTGCGACTTTGGTATGGCTTTGCTTCAGAGAATTCAGTACGAGGACTGCGCATCAGACGGCTGGATAAGATCATTCGCCTACATAATTGATACGTTCACAATCTACATTCCTAGTCTGTGCTTGTTTTTATTGGCTTTGTATATTGCAGTATGTTTTATGATCAAGTGTTGTAGATTGATTAAAAATATCGCTAACAAGATTCAATCTTTCTGTCACAGGAGGAAAAAACAAAGGTAGATTTCCCAGAAGTGGAAATTTTTCTTTTTCCCAGCGAAATCATGAAAAATATCTTGCTCTGTGTAAGTATCTTTGAACATATGTAGTTTGTAATCGGTTTATTTGTAAATTAAGAACCAAGTGTGAAGTCCATATGCAATCGCACTATCATCTTGGTGGTACCTTCATTTGATAACAATGATTTTATTGGGAATATAACTACTTTGAGTAAAATCTAGTTATTACAAATCATACAATGCTATCTGAATTTAATATGCACCAAATTTGTCATAAATGCTGTAAAATCACATTGTAATCCAAAGTTTCACATACCACATACAATAGAAATGCTTTATTCCAGATTTGAATGATCATAATGGTCTCATGTGGGAACTTTAAAAAAATGATATATGTTTGTTTACACAATTGCCTTAGTTACACGACTTCACTTTAAAAGATACCTCAGTTTCCTCTTTTCATTGGTCCTTCGGGCTCGAGCATTATTTTTGCTAATCAACAAATGTCACCTGTGTAGATGGGATCCAATAGAAATGTTTTATTCCATTCTTGTGTGACAAAATATGATCTTGTGCGGAGCTTTTCTGTACTCGTTACTGAAAAAATTGTCTGTAATTTAATTTTTCGTCTATTTGTGATGACCGATCTGACTCTTCCAATTGATCGAACATTTGATCAGGCCTGATATGGATAATATTAGGGTCGATATTTAGGTCTGGCCCACTACATACAATTGTGTCTGGACAATTATTAGACCAGGTAAGTGTTCAATTGTCTCCCCCATGGCATCTTCATGTTAATAAGTTTGTTACATTTAGTTGCACAGATATTTTAGGAATATTCTAGATTACGCGGTTATTCAATTTTTGTCACACATTTTGTCCCCTGGACCCTTCTCTAAATCTACCAAATGAAATGAAAATATGTTTATTAAAATCCTTGCACGAAAAATATCATTCATATTTCGCAGTTTATCACAGAATAAACAATACACATTATTTTCCTCGACTTTTAAAAAGAATAAGTGTTACTCTGTACCGGTACATGACTGCCAATTTGTTGAACTTCGAACAGACAAACTTGACAGCATGAAACTGTTCCAAGAGCAACGGAATTTCCATAACGCCCTCGTTCATTTTCGGTTAATTAATACGTTAAAGTCCTTCGGAAAGTAGGCGTAACCGTGCTAAAGTAAAAGCCCCATTTCAGAAATGAGGAACTGAAAGGTAATATTCAGAACATCACCCAAACATTAGATGTGATCGAAGTATGTCTTCCATGTTCTGTACTTTTTATCAGACAGAAAATGACAGAAGAGAAAGAAGGTTTAGTTGAAGTAGAATTGGACACGGAAGTTAATAATTATCACACGACGGAGAATAACCACGGTCACTTGTCCTCAGATTCAGAATTACAAACAAGGAAGGAATTGAATAACGAGAATGTTGACCGTCGGCGGTCAAAGGTTTAGTCTCCGCAAAATGCTACACATCAA
>JBCAUG010731966.1:0-11934 GCA_038406175.1 Haplosyllis leylae | reverse complement strand
CCCCCCTGTGGACAGACAGACTCACGCCTGTGAAAACAGTACCTTCCCGTCGTACTACGTACGCGGGCGGTAATGATGATCAATTAATAATTGAGTGATGCTATTCACGGAAAGCAACTGATGAAGAAGAAGAGTTTCACTTTCGTGTTTCCTGTACCGATCAGTGTCACTGGACATTGATTCTCGTAAGATGACAATGAGGTCTAAGTTGATAAAGCATTTTGTGTCGGGAGTCGGGGCATGTTTCAACAGTGAGAACTGGAAAGCAAGTGTGAAACACTTTCAGGTCTCCTTGGGGATGAAGCGTCACTTTCCCACTTTCCTCTGGTGGGGGACGGGGGTGTCCTCAACTCAAGATTTTTCCTGAAGTGCCAACTTTTCAGTTCGGGGAGCGAAATTGGGAAAAAAAAATATCAGAGAAAAATATCAAAGAAAAGGTACGTTCGTGTTTTCGCTTTCATTCGGTGTGAAAAAGACTTTTAATTTGCTGGAATATTCAGCTGAG
Organism: Haplosyllis leylae; assembly: GCA_038406175.1. Taxonomy (NCBI): domain Eukaryota; kingdom Metazoa; phylum Annelida; class Polychaeta; order Phyllodocida; family Syllidae; genus Haplosyllis; species Haplosyllis leylae. Next base: position 11,429 of record JBCAUG010731966.1, on the reverse strand, counting down.
AGAGACAGAGCCAATTGAGTTTTCCTATAATTTGTCATTTTCATTTCTTTCAATGCTTGCAAGCCATAGGATGTCAATGCTGGCAGGATTCTGCCAGGATTTGGCAGAAAATAACCAATTTATTGAAAAACTTGAATATCATGTTAAACGCTTTGGACGTTCCGGGTTCTGATTCCAAGATCCATGATGAATTGCGCACTATGAGTTATTGTGCAATTACTGGATTCTAAGTCTCTGGCAAAATCCAATACATTGATTTTTAAACCAATTTATTTGATCTCTTGTAAATTTATCGTCTACTTGATAGCAAACACACATACAGTGACAATGGTCAATATTTTATAAAGGAGGTTAAGTTTTTAGCACTCTGGGTCTCATTCTCCTTCAAGATGCTTTGGGCATTTTTTCACTTTTTGATAAGGGAGGCTTCAAATCAGAATAATCTTTGTTTCATTCCTGAGCTGTTGATGAATTCGAGATAGAATCTACATTGAAACTTCAGTCTAAGCTGCAATGAGTAGCTACCGTCTACGTAAAAATTCACTGGATTTTGCGAATATCCACGTAATTCTGCTGCCCAACAACCAAAGCCATCGCTACAACCGCTTTGTATTTGCATAGTGGGAACTTTTCTTTGCCCGAGCAAAGTGGCTTGTCAACTTCCATTTGAAGCTGAAATCGCTTAAAGTTTCTGTTTCACCTAGGATTCCATTGATTCGGCACCAGTGGCAGGTAGACGCTTTACGGCGCTTCTTTAATAAAATGACCAAAATCAACTTGGCAACCTGCCTTTCAATAAATGAGCCGGTGTGTAGTGTTACATTATCAACGTAAAACACACAAGAAGTTTCGTTTTCCCAGGAACAGGTCACACTTTACTCCACCTGTTTGATGTTTGATCCAGTTTTCCCTGAATGTTTTCATTGAATTCAGTGTCAACATCTCTTGTACAAAAGGTAATTCGAACCTGCCACCTCTTGTGTGGCAGACCAAGATGTTACCATACAACCTGCAAGTTACAGGCAAATAAATTGACCCTAGTTCATGCCTTATAGTTATTTGTCATATTTAACAAATTCGCTGAACTCGCTGAAGGTTCTGCTTTTTAAAGGAAAATCTACAGTGTTATGATCTTCACACCTCACAATGATCAATACTCAATAATCATTCACAACATTAAAGATGAATTGATTCATCCAGTTAATAAACCTGACTGTTTCCATGGTTTCAGACAGACTACTGGCTTTCTTAAATTAACATTTGGTGAGTTTCAACTCTCACGAATAACTTTCTGACAGAAAGACTAAACATTAATATTAAAACAATAGAATTTACTCACCATGTTTGTCTTTTCAAATCCCTTTAAATCCTTTGAATATTCCAAACAAGGAAGGCTGCTCGTTCCAACGTTACGTTCAGCTGTCGTCGTGTCCCGCTGAGATGATCTACTCTTATCTTTGTTTTCATTAGTTACTCCACGTAGCAACGCTCCTGACAGCAGCTACAATAGCGGTCAACGTCTCCTTCTCACTGAACACAGAGCGTTGTTAATCAGGTGTGAAACGGGGCTGAAGTACGTTACGGGTAAACGTGAGTGCGCTCTGAAAATGTCTGGAAATGGAAGAAAGTAAAAACTACAAAACTACAAATGTTGTCATAAAGTCGTGTACAAATGGAGAAAGAGCAAAGCCGAAAATTATTTCTCTTTGTAAATAAGTTTCATACAAATTTCCATATGAAATTGTGTCTAAACAGTGAATAGCATAAAGTCGCTTTCCCTCGGTGTGAACACAACTTAAGAAAATAATTCTCAATGGTTCTACGAAAGCTGAAAATGGTTACCTAATTTCTTTATTTAAAAGGTGTTAGTTACAAACACACCATCCCGGACTTCTGTTCTGTTGGACCGAGTGGTTTACCTCACTTTTAAACCTCTTAAAAAGACTGAATTGGTAATATAAGTTATACCACGCACAAGAGGGGTACACCACTTACAGCCATAATTTCGGAGTATGAGAAATTGCATCTGGTCAGAACGGTACAGCCTGTGACTCTGATTGAATGGTTGGTGTAAATAGTTGAAAGTTTACAGTTTTTGCTGAGTTCTGACATGAAGGAGGCAAGTGGATTCTTGCCAATATTCTTGCGACTGTACCAAATGTCAGGATTTTCTGGGTGAATGTTCTCCAATGGATGTTGCCACATGAATTTGTTGTCAGGGTGTAGGTGACTTAAATAATTTTTGAATGATTTCACAGGACACAATGGATCTGTAGGATTAGCTGGCATTATTTCTGAAACTATGTTCTCCAAATCTCTGTGGTTCTTTGTTAATTCATCACGTATTTTAATCACGAACTCTTCTTTGGTCTTCATGTTAACTCGGACCTCAAAATCGGTTTTTAACATCTTCTCCATATTTTCACAGCCTCTCCTGCAGAAATAGAACCTCAGATTGAACTGTACTTTATTCTGTAGACTGATTGCACCTTCTTCTGGGTTCATATTACTGTGATTGTATAGTTTGACACGATCTGAAGTAGAAATTTTACAAAACATGACTTTTTATCCGTCGTTCAGGTAGATCTCCTTCTTTGTTGACATAATCGGTATTTGTTGTTGTTTTGCTCAATCCTGGCCTCTCATTGGCTGAGATGCACATGCCTAGGTGTCATGTGATCACTATTAGCCAATCAGCACCTTTCTTCTCCAAAAAGAGCGAAACTTTACCAATTTCAACCAAAATTTAGCTTTAAATTACATCAAATTTTTCAATAACTATGAGGAATCGCTGGGATTTTAATTAATTGAAGAGAGCTATATATTTGATACTTATGATGCCATCTTTGTTTTGTGTGAAAATGATCTACAGTTTGAGAAATTAATGGGTGAAAATCAGCGTTTATCGGTAATACCGATCCATACTTGAACGATAACAACGGAGTAAACAGTGGCTTACCTTCTTCTGCTATTTCTGGAGCAGATTTAATTTCGGCTTTTCCTAAAGCCTTTAGCTCTTTTTTGCTGTCTAAGAATGCTTGCTGACTGCCTTTAAATGACAGAGAGTTCTTGTGCATTATATCGTATTCATGGCCTTTACTTCGTAGTATTCTGGACAGAGCATAGCAGAATGACCTCATTGTGTTTGCTGAATACATGAGTTCTTGCCTTTCAGGGTCATCACTATCTGTTTCATAGTCATTTTCTGCATCCTTCTAGCACCAAACCAGAACTTAGACAGGTATTTATCTAGTTCAGGCTCTTCGTAAAACCAATAGTCAACATTGGTCTGACCGCAATCCTTCAAAAATTTTTGGAACGCTCTGTTGGCTCTCGCTTCAGTTTTTGTTGTATTCTTGTTCTTACCAGCTTCTTGCTTTTTACTAATTTGCTCATCACTATATACTATACACTTGCTCTTCTGAATTTTTTGTTGCTTTTTAGGTGGCTCCATTATCGCAAATTGGCGTCTGCTACTTGCTTTCAAAGGTTTTTGTAAAAGCAATTTTAATTGGAGTTACCATTAGAAATGTTCATGTGATTTAAGGTGGTGGGGTACAATTATTTTTGTTATCCCCCGCTGAATTTCCTTAGCATTGCTATTAATATTTCAGCGGGGTATAATCTTTTTTTTTACCCCACAAACATTAACATTGCTGCCTATGAGGCTTGCGCCCCGGTCATAGGATAACAGGATTTACTACCCTGGGGCTCTGTTTAACCCCATATCTAACCCACTGGTTGATAATCGGATATGTTGATAAAAAGTATCAGTGTTTATTTATTCTGTGAAACCTGGTGATGGTGATGATCGTTGTCCCCTTCATTCCCTCCCTTCCCTGATTCACAGACAGGAGAGTACCTGGACTCTAATCTCACCGGTCAGTCTTCCATTGCTGTTTGAGTTTGGGATCGGGATAAACGTCAAGTTACCATCTTTTCACTCAATGAACCTCAATCATCTGACTGAAGTCGAGGAGAAACCAAAGTGATGTCGATCCTGGTTGAAAGAAATATCAATGTTGAAACTATTGAATATTTTCTGAAGCTATTTCACTTTATATCCTGTATCCTGTAATTGAAAACATCACGCCTGGAGAAATAGGAGTCGATGCGGCAGAATTGAGAAACTAAATTAGGAAAAACATACCTAATTCACACACATCACACACATGAGAATTTTGAGACTTAAGCGGGCGGAGCGTGAGGACAGAAAATGTCTTTGGGTTTGCATCCCTCCTTCACACATTTTAGCAAGTACTGGAAATATTAAATAACCCCACAGAGTTAGATGCTTGTGCAAACACACACACGCATATAACTCTGTGAATAACCTTCACTTTTAAATTTAAATGGTTATACTTCTTAAAGATATGGCAGGTCTGTCAGATTTGCTTATGGTGAAAGTGAACTAGAGCAATCCACCATAGAATGTGTACAATTCAATAGTCTTACCCAGAGTGAAGAATTTCATTTTGAGATCTGCTATATTTGTCAGAATTGCTCATCCACCTCGACTTTCCTCTTTGAGTAGATTTTAATCATACTCCGCAATTCTGTCAAAATGTCATCACATATTTTGCATTGCATTTGCCAAGAGCATCAGACATTATCCAGATAGCCAAGAGTGTCAGACATTATCTGGATAGGCAAGAGCATTAGGTATATTTGTAACCTTCAGTAAATTTAAAACTAATGAGAATTTTTCCTCAAATGATTTATGCAATTAAAACTAAAAAGAGAAATAGATCAGTTCAGGTAAAAAAATATAATGGTAATAGCCAAGAATGTCAGACATTATCCGGATAACCAAGAGTGTCAGACAGTACCTGGATAACCAAGGGCATCAGACATTATCCAGATAGCCAAAAGCGTCAGACATTATCTGGATAGGCAAGAGCATCAGACATTATCCGAATAGCCAAGAGTGTCAGACAGTACCTGGATAGCCAAGAGTGTCAGACAGTACCTGGATAACCAAGGGCATCAGACATTATCCGGATAGCCAAGAGCATCAGACATTATTGGATAGCCAAAAGCGTCAGACATTATCTGGATAGGCAAGAGCATCAGGTATACATTTGTAACTTTCAGTAAATTTAATACTAATTAGAGTTTTTCCTCAAATGATTTATGCAATTAAAACTAAAAAGAGAAATCAGGATAGCCAAGAGCATCAGACAGGACCCAGATAGCCAAGAGTGTTAGACAGAACCTAGATGACCAAGAGCCTGAGAGCATTACTTAACGGAGAGAATGTAATACAACATTACAGGAATTACATGGCCAATCTTTTGCGACTTTGGGAAGTCGAAAACTGTTTAAATTAGATCTACCTCATCCTAAATACGTGGAGCCCAGAGCAGAGACTTTCCTGAACTTCTGATGAAGCAAGCTGACAGAACATCCAATCTGTGAATGACGTAATGTCACTTAAATGTGTAGTTGCCAGGAGACCGTTGTTGACACTGGTGACACATCCAAAACAAAAGCAGCAGGACCAGAAGGCGGACACAATGCATAAATTTTGAACAATTTTCTGTGTACAAAGTATTGACTTAGCTGAAAAGACTTCGGGATGAGAAATGAAGACACCCAGGAACTGAAAAGCTTAACACATGAATAAACACGGTATGATTTTCAAATTATTGTCTGTCGAAAGGAATTGGAGAAGACTAGACCTCTTCGACTTCAGGTGCCAATGCCCAAAACTGTACACTGTACAAAACTCGGCCAAAGGGTTGGTATTGGTCAAAGGGTAGGGCTGGAGGGTGGTTGGTCCATGGTTGTAGGGGTTCAAATGGTGGGAGTCGAGGGGTGGTGGGGTTTAAGTGGAGTGCAGGTGGTCAGAGTCAGGGGGGTGTCCAGGGCTGGTGGGCTCAAGGGGTGGGTAGTCAAGGGCACACGTGGTAGTCTGGGTAGATCTAGCCTGTGGATATCTGGTCTGTATGGATCTTCTTTGATCTAGTCCATGTAGATGTGATCCATATAGATCTAGCCTGTGTAGATCTCACCTGTCTTGATCTAGTTTGTGTAGATCAAGATCACATTTACAGAGGGTAGATCTGCACAAACTAGATCTATTACACAATAGATCTACATACTCAATCTAAGCAAACCAGATCTAAATAGGGTGGATCTACACTTGCCAGGATGTGCACTGACTTGATCTATACAGACCAGATATATGCACAGATTAGATCTATACAGACTAGGTCTACATACACCACATGTGGATCTTTTCAGATGGAATCTACATCAACTAAATCTGCATGATCTAGATCTACATCAACTTAATCTGCATACTATATCTACATAGCATTGATCTGCACAAGTTAGATCTATCACCTACTCTGCTTTGAATTGTGATATAGGTTTCATAGGAATAAAGAGTAGCACTATCAAAAGCTGACACTTTATCTGAATTGGAAGCTGGCAGTAAAAAGTCTCATGAAAAACATACTGGTGGGAAAATATTCAAACATACCCAACAAGAAAAATGTAAGTTGACAAAATAATTTAAAAGATATCGCTTATGTTTCCTTGATCTTATCAAAGCTGTTATGCAAAGATGTTATCAAAACTGTTGTATAAAGACCTAATACTTGACTCTCAAATCCCATGATCTCTCACACTATTTAATGATATCTGTGAAAAAAAACATGTGTATACCCTCAGACCATTACAGGGTGCATACATGCAGAGTGACTCTGAAGTTCCCCTTACATGGTTGTTTTTAGCCAATTAGCTTGTGCAATTTGTTTGTGTGAGTAGACCAATCAGAAGTAGTTGCTATAATGTCATTGGTTTAATCATATTTCTAGACCCCTCTGACCCATTTCAGTACACACAAATGTGACCACTAAGGTGGAAGAATACTCTGGTACTCAGACCACCTATTTAAGCCTATATTGATCATGTGACCCCATGAGAGGTGATTTGGGTACCACACTATTCACAGCCACTCCATAGAAGGAATTTCTCAGGTGATGGGCTCTTGTACCCCTGTGGGAGCTGTGTGGCTGCAATATTTTAAATTACGCTGTTTGGCCCATGTGGTATGTTTTAGGCTGAACCATACTGAATCCCCATGGGGCTGGAAGCCCCCTGTGATATTTTTCAATTTATTTGCAATTTGTACAGTAAAAGTAAAGTGATTAAGAGAATGTTTGTTTAGTGTATCTTTTGCAGGGTTCTTCCTTTTGTTCATCTGTACTTGCGGTAGTGATGACTTCTAGATCAACCCCTCACCAAAATGGGATTCCATCTATATGTTTGCTGAATGAGTGTAATAAAGCTGTTTATCATGATAAACAGCTTTATAAAACGTTGGACTTCAGTACCGAATAAAACCGTCTAAATCTAATGCATTAAAGCCAGAAGAATTTTCGAAATGTGAAAGAGCAACTTCCCCCCCCCCCTCCCGCCCCCAGTTCTCGGGTGCGTCGTTCAATACGCAAATAATGCAGTAGAGAATTCAGGATTTCCCAGGAGGAGGGACGCCATGCCTAGGGGCGCCAACCCACTATTTCATCAATTTGTCCAGAAAATTGCATGAAAATGGAGAAATTTTGGTTCAAAGTGGCTGGGGGGGGGGGTCCCTAATACCCTTAGATCCACCGCTGTAATGGATAGGTATATAGGATCAGTAACTTCAATAAATTACATATGTTCACAGTTTTGAGGTAAAATATTCTTCAATGTAGCCTCCGAGGGAAATAGTTTGAATATCTTTCCGAAGTGCAGGCACTGTGGCAATATTACCATATTGCCAGCATATCGCCCCCGCCACCCCACCCCCTGCACCACGGGAAGGCAAGGACCCAAATTCGAATTATTTCTACGGTTAACACAAAGGACCTAAAAAGGATCTTGCCGCCTCGGCTGCATCTGAAGTATCAAGCTCTCGCGACTGAGATATGTCCCAAGATGTCCCAAGGACTATTTTGCTTTATAGCACATTGTTTTGTCTTTTTTGTCGCTGGGGCATTCAAAAGAAAGTGTTAATCCCTGCGTGAAGCCTCGGTGCAGAGGAACCAAGCACGTTTACAGAACTTCAATAATAACGTGATGACGTCATAGTGGTTGCTAGGACACACTGTTGACACCAGCGACACATCCAAAACAAATGCAACAGGGCGGCAGCAGGGCGGACTAATTTTGAACAAATTTTTTCAATCTTCTGTAGATAAAAGTTTTAAGTTGAGCTGACAGGCATCAGGATGAAGAATGTAGACAGAAAGGAACTGAAAAACGGGAAAAACTAGGTGAGTTTTCTTTGTTGCAAAGACTTAAGTTCAGATACTCATTTGGGAAGTAAGGGGAGGAGTTGATTGGAAGGAACTGTGATCAGCAAATAGGCAACTTTCTGCACCATTTTTATCAAACACAAAGAACATGCGCAGATTCGTCACATTTATGAGCTACTGAAGACTGTAGAATTGGGATATTAAAAATCTCTTATCCATATGATCCATAATTTGCTTAAGATGAGGCTCAAAACAAGTTGACAGAATTTTAGATGACCAGTCAGGTCAGTAGAATGTCATTTTAGTATTGCATTTATTGTTGTTCTATCACATGAATTATATGATATTGGTCCTCCAACCCTCCCTGGATGCACTGCGTATGTTAAAAGTTGGTTGCAGAATGCCATCTCCAATTTTCACATTCATGGGTCGATCATGCAGATAGAAATGAAACCACTGAAGGGCGAAGTTCGAAACTCCACAAAAATTTTCAGGAACATCAAGGAGTATGTGATGGTCAACTGTGTCAAAGACTGCACTTTGATCTAGATACTAACGGTGGCAGATATCCCACTGTTCTCCACATTCCACAAGATTTTATCACATACTTTCAAGAGAGCATTTTCACATCGATCCCTTTTCTGATGAGCTGATTGGTAGTGAGGTATTATGTTGTGATCTTTGAGTACAAATGCAGCAATATATTCCACTAATTTGGAGATGAATGATATTGACTGGTCTATAGTTTCTTTCAACTGGAATTCGATAAGACTAGATGGTCCTACCCATGGAATAATGACTGAAAGTGTACATAAAACTCTGCCAAGGAGTGGTAGGGTCAAGGGGTAGACATGGGAGGGTGAGTGGCTTCCCGGGGTGGTGGGGGTCAAGGGAGTGGGCATCCAGGGGTGGAGGGGTCAAGGGGTGTCTGGAGTAGTAGGGATGGTAGGGATCAAGGGCAGGTGTGGAGATCTCTAATTTTTAACTGCCAATTTTTAATGAACATTAGTTGGATTTAGACATATGCTTAATTTAGATAAGATCTAAACAATCTAGATTTACAAAGATGAAATTTTTCTGGGCTAGATCTACCCAGAGCATATCTCCATAGTCTACATCTACATAGGCTAGATTGTGCACTGACTAGATCTACACAGATTAGATTCACATAGTGTAGATCCTCATAGACAAGATCCAGATCTTTACAAACTTAATCTGGATAATCTAGATTTAAATAGATCACATTCACACAGGCTAGATCTACATTGACCAGACCTTCTCAGACAAGATATGGGCAGACTAAATTTATGCAGACTTGATATGCATAGACTAGATGTCAATATCCACAACTACAAAGACTAAATATATACACACTATGTCTGTAGATTAGATCTACACTGACTAGTCTAGGTAAATCTAGCCTGTGAATATCTAGTCTGTGTAGAATTTGTGAAGATTTTTCTCTGAAGATCTAGTCCATGTTAATCTAGTCTGTGTAAAAGTGACCACATCTACAGAAGGCAGATCTACACAAACTAGATCCATCACACACTAGATCTATGGACTCAGTCTAAGTGAACTAGCACTGAAAAGGGTAGATTTACACAGGCCAGAAGGTGGACTGACTAGATCTTACATACTAGATAGAGATCTGTACAGAGTAGATCAACAGAGACTACAACTAGATCTATACAGATGAGGTCTACATGGACAAAATCGCCATCAACTTCATCTACAGGCTATATCTACATAGTCTTGATGTATACAGGCTAGATATGTCATCTGCTCTGCTTCCAATTCTGATATGGGTTTCACAGGAACATTCATCATATCTACATACTAGATTACAAAGCCTAGATCTACATAGACTAGATATATTACCTACTAGATCTATCCTGCCTTTGATTCTGGTATGGTATGAACAGTAATATTTCCAGAAGCTGACACTTTATCTGAATTGAAAGCAGGCAGTGTGAATGCACTGTTAGACCCATCCACCCATCCCCTTAACTCTGGGACCCATGAAACTCACATAATGTCACCCTTCCAGTTTTTGAGACATTTCCTTATCAGAATAATAAATTTACTGTTTTTATCAAAAGCAATGAAAACTCCTTCAAATTGTCAACAATCAGCTCAGTTTGGTAAAATGTCAAGCTCACAGTTCTCAATTTTCATCGATCTCATGACAGCAAGTAATTCTGTTTCCAAAATTTCGTTTAAGACACTCAGCTTTGTTTCTCTATTTCTGGTCAGTGACCGAATGAGAGGACGTTGGTCTGGGTCTTCCCTGATATTTGTTATTTTGGTATCAAAGTAATTGGCAAATCTGTTTGCTCATTTTAGATTGCTTTCACAAGACGGCATTGGATTTTCACTCCCCCGTTATATCCTGACACCGGTCCATTTTTAATGTTGCAAACCTACCCTACCCTTGAACCATAAGGGGTGAAGGCCTTATCAGTTGGCCATTCTCCTGAACACTTGAGCCCTCAACAGCTGACCACCATCTCCCCTTCTATCTTTTCCCCTTAAATCCCCTTAAATGAAAAGGAAATAAAATCTGAATTAATTTACAGTTTCAAATGTTACAAATCTAAAAAGTTTTAAATATAAGTATTAATATTTATTTCCTTTATTTTTAATTTTTGAAAATATTTGAGATTACATTTAGTTTTGAAAGATATTTAACATTACACTATTGACTATTTTTAATTTTTCCAAAAATAAGAATAATCAGACTTTTTAAATATCATATAATATGTCAAATATTTTGTCTTATTTTAGTTGTCAATAGTTTTGTAACATTTGAAACTTTCCATTAATTAAAATTTTATGTTTCTTGGGGATTTAGGGGGAAAGCTAGAAGGGGAGCTGGTGGTCAGGTGTTGAAGGCTCAGGTCTTAAGGAGAGTGGGGAACTGATAAGGACCTCTGCCCCTAAGGTTTAAGGAATGGAGGTAGTGCTGTAATGATCCCCCCCCCACCCGTTATGGTGCAGGTGTACCATGGTCAAACAACCCCCCCATTATATCTTGACAACAGTTAATTTTTAAATGTTACAAAACTACCCCCTCCCTTGAACCTTAGGGCAGAAGTACTTATCCGTTCCCCACTCTCCTTAACACTTGAGCCCTCAACACATGACCATCATCTCCCCTTCTACCTTTTCTCCTTGCCT
>JBCAUG010731955.1:0-11934 GCA_038406175.1 Haplosyllis leylae | reverse complement strand
GGTGGAGAGAAGTTACGTAATCACTATGAAAGGGTGATTACGTAACTTCTCTCCACCATAGTGGCCCTATATTCTCTATAATACATTTCCTTGTCCACTTTATTCCCCAAAGTGTGATCATCATCAAACATGATTTAGTTACAATAGATGCAAAGTAAATGTGACGTGGCAATCTGATCTTAACCACATTATGCGGTCCTTATGTGACCCATTAGTAATGTATCTCATCATCAACCTCATCACTGGAGAATCGCATTATGGTTTCTTTAGTACCGTAGGGATTCTTATCTGACAAATACAAACCGATACAAAGAGCAATTGATCATGCGTAAAAATAAATAATGGATTTTATTTAAATTAAAGTAGAACGTAAAAACTCAAAAACAAACATGATTTGGTGGATCTGGTAAGGATAGAAACTTTTATCACCCTATAGGAAGATCTATTAATTCTGACTGGTTTGTAAATAGTACTATAATGGTTATCTTTGAGAATTTTTTTTAGTTGAATCAGAGTCCCAAGGAGAACAAAAAATTTATCATGGATAACCGTTATAAAACTATTTACGAACCAGTCAGAATTAATAGATCTTCCAACAAGGTATTTATGGAATGAATTTAGCTGTTTTCAATACGAACAATAAGTGTTCGGGTGTTAGCATTACTGAACAATTTAGATGAATTAAGTCAGAGATATTAATTTATTGTCAAATTGTGTTCAGTAGTTTACTCGGGAGAAATGGGCCATGACCCCCATGGTTCTATAAAAAATAGGTAATAAAGAAGATGGCCACATCCGGTGGCGGTACAAATTTCAAGGTTTTTTTCGATCTGTTGTTTGACAAAGCCTAAAACCATGAAAACAGCTGAAGAATATTCAAGTTTCAAACGTGCTTAGTTGTTTGTATCGTCGCTATCGACAACTAAATGAGTGCAGAAGCCATAAGTGATTGGTTTCGTCTGGTAAATTTATTACAGTTAGACTGAATCCAAGTTGTTAAAAATAGAATCGCAGAAATAGGGACTTGGTGTTGTCAAAACAAAGGAAAATAAAATAGAAGAAGCTACAGAAATGAGAGTTCCACTGACAGTATTGTCTGATTGTACTGTAACATGTACTGCTTCAGTTATTTATGCCCACCCTGGATAAATGTGGGGACACTGACCTTCAAAAGATATTTCTACTACACTGTATCGGATGGACTTCTAGTTAAGAAAAAAAATGGTTTGCTCAGTCCATTACTAGAAATGAACGTGAAATATGGCATTGCAATTGACCAATGGGCATTGTTCTTCCAGGCATTGTCGGAGTGTCTATGAATAAAATAGCATTGCAATTAGTGTCCGTCTGTGTGATTGGATACCCGACTTCACGTTCATTTCTAGTAATGTTACAACTAATTTGAAAGAATAACCAAAGTACTTTCCTTTACGTAACACTGCGATCTGTCTGTAGTAAATGCCTTAACAGTCGACAGAAATTAACGATGATAACTTTAGATGGGTATTGTGCATCTTTCGGGAAGAACTAACTTCAAGAAAACTAAAGAATTGTTGAATTCCATGGTCGTGGGTTCGAGCCCCGAACCTCCGCCAATGCTTGCGGACACATTCGCAGGTACTTGGATCAAAAAGGCTCCGCTACCATGCTGACCTCTATACAGTCGGCAGGTGTCGCCTCTTACTGCTACGATCCAGGTTCTATCCTTGGCTGCATGTGAGGTGTCTTTCACCCTTCAGAGCACAGCAATTCTGGGGTACGTTAAAACACGGTTTTGATTTTGTAGCGTTTAAGATATGGTTTATTCTACTGTGGGTCCAGTTGTGGTGCCTTATATAAGCAGCCTTGGCTGTGTATTGGCTAAGCCGGTGCGATATGGGGTTTTAGGGCGGAGCTTATAAGTAATGGTAAGCACGTGTGCACCTGCCGTACCTGCAACACCCGGGATATGCTGTTGCAAACTTTAAACATAAGTCTGCAAATTGTCACTACTTTCGAACAGCCAGCTTTACCATCGCTACCAAAGAATTCATCTAGGGATAATCCATTTGACTTATGTGAACATTTGTAAATTTATTATTAGGAACACCTAGTTCATAACGGACTCTTTCGAAACCTGAAAACCCCATTTATATGACTTTTGAAATCACAAAAAATATAAGTATACTGGCAGTCAGCTCTATTCAACAATTGGCTTAAAATTATACAATCATTGACCCGTTAGCTTCTTGATGTGTGGCTAGCTCTTTACATTCAGCCCCAAAGTAAAATAAATTTGTGTTCACCCTTTCTTCATCAAGTCTTCCATTTCGCAGTAGTGGAGTATTACTTTAGATATTTTTGAGAACAGTATGTATAGAAATGCCAATCATAGAATTCATTTTTAAATTATCTATTGAAAGTGACCAGTGCACAGGGTGCCCTTTCCAGTCACTTAAATCATGGTTGATGGTATTCAATGAACCACTTACTATTTTATTATTGTATCTGGCAAGAGTAAAATGGTCAATGTGAGGGGCCACTGGCAGATAAGAGCTTTGCAGCATTGAACCTAAAGAAATCTAATCACTTGTCTGGTCACTTAGTCACTTATCTTGTTGCTTGGTCATTTATCTATTTACTTGTCTAACACTTGTCTGATGGTGCAGTCACTTAAATTTAAAATGACTGTTTCCAAGACAGTGGTGGATATTCTAGTCATCCTGAAACCTAGTCACTTTGAATCAAAATGTCACCCCACTAAGTGGGAACTTGTCACTGATGACCCACATTCCCAAAAAAAATTTGCAAGGTGTTTCAATCATTTAAATACTACTATGTTTCATTTCTTCTGTACCCAAGCTTATTTCAGACTTACAGGCAATGAATCATAATTGGCTACAGGAGATTTCTTGCAAAATTCTTTATTTCTTGACAATTTCACCTATTATCCGCCACAACCCCACAGAACTAGCCATTTAGCATTTACTTTTTGAATTTTCTAGAGAGGAAGCAGCCAATTCCACAAGTGTTTGTTGTTGAAAATAAATCATTGACAGAAAGGCCACTGACTGAAAGAGCCACTTTTTTAAGATGTCCCCTGTCCCACAGTGAAAACAAGACCTGAACTCAAATCCAGGTGACACACCTGAATAGCCTACTTAAATCTATTACAAATTTTCTGATCACTTACAAGTAAACATTGCACAATTAGTCACTTGAAAGTCCGATTCCACGGTGTGTATCATGTATCTATGTTAAGGTTCTTACCGTGAGAGCACCTATGAATTTTTAAGTTAAATGCGTGAAAAACTATTTATACCCATTCAGATCTACATGTTAATCCCCAACTTGATTATTTAATAGTTGAAGGTTTGGTCCGGAAATGTTTGTGAAAAAATTTGTGACAATTTCACACCTGAACGATCAACCCCTCATGAACAAATAAAAAGACATTCTTCTTTCTCGTGTTTTGACCCTTTGGCCAACTCAGTAATAAGGTCTTTATCAATATTGAAGGATTCACATTTTATATAAATAAATCAGTCGTAAATAAATCAGTCCATCAGTTTGTAGCAAAGCATTGCAAGAAAAGGGCAGACAGATCCTAGCAGTAGAAATGGAATTCAAGGGAATAGGAACGATTCCGTATGAAATCCCACCTGCCAGTCTGGAACCCTTTTTCAGGAGAAAGTATGCTACAGTTTTCAGGTATGAAAGGACAGTAGTTTTGTCATTCATTTGTTTATATGAAACGTGGACTGATATTTTCAATTCCTCATACGATAATAAACCAAGTTAATCGTCACATCAAAGCGAAATGAAAAACCAAAACCAATCAAGAAGAAACTGAAATGTTAACAAGACGACTAAAAATTACAGCAAATGATGGGAATCAATTTGTTTGTACTCATGTTCTGATTTAGGAGTTACGATAAGACAGGAAAAGGAATAATCAGGAAGAGCGATATTCTGATGTGGGCCGACAGATCAGGCAACTACGTACGTAACGTTTTGAGATAAATGTTAGTTCTTCACAAAATAGATCCATGCTTCATAAATGTAGCTAGATTTCATTGAAGACAAAAACGTTTTTTTATAGTTCTAAAAGTTTCAACAACATTTACTGTCTGTATGAAACGTTTTCGTACAAGAAATGAACCTAGAAAATCAATGTCAACATCCGTTTCTCTCGTTTATGGAACTTAAGAGATTTTTTGTAACTTCTCTAACGGCTTTATTAATTAAACAAAATGAGAAATTTGGAAACCTCCTCCATTTATCTCTTTACACCAACGTAAGATACCAACGACTTTCAGTGCAGAAAACAACTTCTGTGTTTTCCATCGTCCATTCAAATGTTTACAACTCATTAGCGACGAAAACCAAAGGTAATTCTACGACCCTTTATATATGAGCACGCTTCGTCTTTATCTACGAATGCAGTAAAAGTGCCTTTCATTTCAGATAACTGATTTGCAGGCAAGAACAAAATATGTATCTGAACTTACAAAAATATTTGAGGAAGAAATTCTTTTTAGGAAAGAAAGGTGAGTTGCAAGTCAGTGCTATTGAGATATAAATTCACAACAGATAAAGACACAATGCACATTTTTTGTACAATTGATGACAAATGATTAGCAATATTACTGCTCTAAATTTTACCTAACCTCTTCTTCTACATGATTATATTCCACGTAAACCTGTTTCAAAGTTCAAGGTCATCTAAAGGCCAAGGCCATAGATACCCAATATCAAGGTCAAATTAAAAAAGTGCCTCTCGAGATCTATGTTTTGTGCGGATGGCACGTTTCCAGCTGAAAGGAATTCTTGTTACAACTGATTTTGGAATCAAACTTTAAGATACTTAGAACAACAATGGACTTCAGAAAAAAAAACACTGTGTTATTAAAATAATTTTCAAAGTTGGTTGTTTCCTATACATATTCCTTATTGTTATTTCAGTATAACAGAAAAAGAATATATCGATCAAAACATGAGGATCATTTTCAGTGACACAAAAACAAGAGAGGAATCTTTGAAAAGGTGGAGGGTAAGTTATCTGTTGCTGCTTAAACAACTACAATGGAATACTGCCTCAAAAATACTTTGTGCTTCATGTGAGGAAACAAGCAAATGGATCAAATCTGCTGACGTATTAATAATCAAAATCTGAAGTTAGATTTCCATAAGGAAAGTTTGTAGATTATTGGTGAAGCTATAAGTTTTGAAAATTAATGAGACTTCATGAATGGAGCAGATATATCCCAATATAGTTGTGCTATTTTGCATAAAAAGAAAACCAGCTGTCATCGCCTTCTAATCGTATTTCACAATGTCCTATGGTGGATAGAATTCTCCAATCGCTCCTTTGAAATTTCCAGAAAAATGTGCCCTACCTCTTTGACCAATTGGATTTGAACCACGATGGTGCCATTGATTTCAATGAGGCTTTAGGAGTCTACAAAATATTTGGTTGCACAGATGAGAACTATCGCGTGAGTAATCAGTCAAATAAAGATCTGATTTCAATACTGTCTGGGACTCAATTCTTCTAATCCACCTTGTCAAAAGTTTAACCACATGTGGCACTTCTTGCATGAAAATAAATTGTTGGAGATAAAATTTATAACCAAGGCAGAAAAAAATTTATTATGATTCCTAGATCAATGCTTTAATGTGCAAAACTTTACTTGTATCCATCAGATGATATTTAAGACCATTGATGTGGATGGTGATGGACATATTAACATTGACGAGTACGGATACGCTGCATTATCGTTTTATTTTCAATCTGGACCAGACAGTATATTGTCGCTACTTTTTGGACCACTTGTACCAGAAGATAGCATCTGAATTGAAAGAACATTGAGCAATTTGAAAATTGTTTGGAAAGGAAAAAAATGTGAAAATTTATTTCTGGTTTGCTGATTTATATAATAATTTAAATTTAAATTTAATTAATAATTGCTTTTGAAACTGAATTTAGTGAAGAAAATTGGGGAAAACTCAAGTGGAACATGTTTGTTTCGTAAGGTTATATGATTGCGGGAATATATCTTTGGATTTTTCAGCCAATAATCAGTGAAAACATTTCACATTTTCTATTTTTTAATTTTCATTTTGTACTTTGCACTAAAAACGTATTAAATTATCTGTGTTATGCTCTCTTTTGTAATTTTAACCCATCAAATAAACCAATAAAACATAATATAGCACCAGTAATACTTACAAAAAGAAGTTATTGATGCCAGCCAGTTATAAATTAAAAACAACAGAAAGAGGAAGACTGTGATGACAGAAATTTCTCCGTCTTCAAAGTTACGCCTTGCTTGTGTTGAGTTGTTTCGCTCAGACTTTTATGAGTTGCAGTTGAAGGTTGCAGAAACTAAACTCTGCTTGCAAGTTTTCCACAACGAATATATAGCTAAAATGTACCACGTATTGTGTTGTATTTTTTTTTCTTTTTTGAACTTTTGACATCTTATGCTAAAAAGAACCTGACATGTTCACACTCCATCTGACCCTGCATCAGCATTGAAGGATAGTTATTTACGGTTGTGAATGGAAGACATGATCACTCCATGAAGTAAACAAGCTAAGTGGAGAGTGCACAAATAAGATTAGTAAACGATGGACTTCAAGGGAATAGGAACGATTCCGTATGAAATTCCACCTGCCAGTCTAAAACCTTTCTTTAGGAGGAAGTATGCTACAGTTTTCAGGTACAAACATTACTGGGCTTTCATTCACTTGTTTCCAAAACTTCCATTAAGTTACATCAAAAGCTTTGTTGTTCTTTTGTGCAGAAAAGATCAGCCAATGCACGTTGTTGTTTTGCACACACAGAATTAATAAGTGAATATTCAGAAATAGATAAATAACGCCTATGAATGTATTATCAACTGATAGAACCCACGATGAGCGTAGCGAAGAGTGGGTTTTATCATTCTAATACATGAATAGAAGTCTATTTATCTATTTTAAAAAAATTAGTCAAGATTGCAACTGCATTAGCAAAGCATTCATGCCACTACTGAAGGGATACAAGCTCAGGCCTTAAATTTTTCTTGGCCAATTGTCCCATTGTTACCCACCAGTTCATGGGTGCTTGCACTTCATTAAATTATTTAATTATTTTTGCAAAGGATTACACATAAAATGACTTTATCTATGGATATAAATCACATTTTGAAGGATTATAGCACATATTTTGTTGATATACACATGTATTTTAATTTTTTTTTGAAATTGAGGTGCAACAGGTACAAGCATGAACTGGCGGGTAACAATGGGACAATTGGCCAAGAAAAATTTAAGGCCTGAGCTTGTGTCCCTTCAGTAGTGGCATGAATGCTTTGCCAATGCAGTTGCAATCATGACTAAATTCAATAGACTGAGCAGTGGGTTTTATCAGGGTATAATACCTTTCATGAATAGACAAATTCGCAAAAAATTTTTAAGTAAAATAAAGTCCTCCTTCGTGAACGCAAGAGGCATACCACCCACCGCGTAGTAAGTGCTGGCTCTGCTGTCCTATCCCTGAGAGGGCTGGGTACCCCATCCCTGGCCGGGGGAAGTACCCCATCCTGGCCAGGGAGGGGGTACCCCCATCCTGACCTGGACCTGGTGGGGGTACCCCATGCCTGGCCAGGGGGTACCCTGGGATACCCCCTCCCCCATTCTGACCTGGACCTGGCCAGGATGGCACCCCATCCCTGGCTGGGGGTATGCCCGGTACACCCCTGTCCTGACCTGGACCTTGCCATGGGATACCCCAGGGTACCCCCACCCCATGAAGGACACACACCTGTGAAAAAGTTACCTTCCCGTCATACTACATACGTGGGCGGTAATAACAAATAACACAATAGAGGCTATATTGACATATCTGTCACTTTTGTGTTTCAATTTGAGAGAGATTATCAGCCGTGTATGGGATATCATGTTCTAATATGTAATTGTTAATCAGTACATGAATTTTTGACTGAAGATAAACCAAGTAGTTAATTTTGTGTTGTTAGTGATGTGTGAAAAGATGAGTACTCAATTCAAATATTTTATATACACAGGAGTTACGATAAGACGGGAAAAGGAATTATCAGGAAGAGTGACATTTTAATGTGGACCGACAGATCGGGGAACTATGTACGTAGTCTCTGAAAAATGAATAAAAGAGTCTATTACTGTGAGAGAACTGACCAATTTATTCGAGTACACTAGTTAGACAAAGCTCATTTTTCAGATTAAAGATCTGGAAGCAAGAACTAAGTATGTGAGCGAAGTGGCAAGGATACTCGAGGAGTACACTCTTTTCGGCAAAGAAAGGTATATTTGATCAACAAGTTTTAGGAAAATAACAAATCATTCCCTTTAAATACACTTTTGGAATCTGTTCTGAGTCTAGTACTTTTTCAGCATTACGGAGAAACAGTTTATAGAAGAAAATATGAGGGTTGCCTTCACTGACAGGAAGACAAGAGAGAAATATATCAAAGAGTGGTGGGTAAGGAAACATTTCTGTACAAAAATCTCGTACATAGGTATCCCATCCCTGGCTGGGAGGGGTACCTCAGGGTACCCCCGGTGATGTCCAGGTCAGGTCAGGGGGTAGCCCCCGGCCAGGATTGGGGTATCCACCCAGATAGGACAGGAGAGTGAGCACTTGCTACGCGGCGGGCGGTATGCCTCTCGCGTTCACGCTGGAGGACTTTCTTGTACAGGTTGATTTTGGACTAAATTGTGTGGAAAAGATTTTACTAAATGTACTTCTGACTTTTTCAGAAAGTCATGCCCTTCTTCTTTGACCAGCTGGACACGAACCACGACGGATTCATTGACTACAATGAGGTTTTGGGAATCTACAAAATATTCGGTTGCTCTGATGAGAAGAGTCGAGTGAGTATTATATGACGACTCAGCTGTTCTAATAGGTATATTATCCAAAAAAATGTCTGCCCTCGTCCCACCAAATCCTGGCACAGAAATATTTAGAGTTTCAAGTTGTCGAAACCCTAGTTCACAGAACATAGTGTAATCAATTCGCAAGGTCCTCCGTGGTTAGTGAAGCCAACAATGCATAGAAATGGCAGTGGTAATGTTATTTCTAGACACAGTTTTAGGAAAATGTGCCTGAACTGAAGGTGTCATGACTTCTCTGCATTGACATACTAGTTTCCAAACACAGGTATGTTATGCACATTGCAAGCTTGGTAAAACAAACGCCAGTGTAGACACGGCAATCTGTGTTGGGGATAATTATTTCGCTACCTGGAGGCCTTACAAGAGCATTTTCTTTTCAGGCGATATTCGACACTATAGATGCAGATGGAGATGGACATATCACTATTAACGAGTACGGATTTGCTGTCTTGTCCTATTACTTCCAATCTGGACCGGATAGTGTACTGTCGCTGATGTTTGGACCGCTTGCACAAGAAGAGACGAACAAGTAAGAACACGTGTGGATATGTCGGTTTTGAATGTTTTCAGCAATCGAAATTAAATGTTATTGCAAGAACTACGTAACAATAAGTGTTTTACGTTATTGTTTATTCTACTCGACTTAATGAATATAGGGAAAAGTAGCCAACTTGGAAAGCTTGGTTTCGGGTCATTGCACAATCTTACGTGAACATGTTATCTCAATGAGGACATCCTACTTCGACACTGACTTTGCTTAACAAAAGAAGTTGACTAAATTTCCCTTAATTCATTGCTTCGTCTGGCAGTACTAGCTGTGGGTTCTATATAGAAAAGCAACCTCTGCCAGCAATTGGCGAGACCGACGTAAAGAAGCGGTACTTAAGGACCGTTCACACTGTGCTATTTGTTTTTGCTTATAATCGGTCAGCTCGGAGTTGGTGATGTTATCGCAGTAGCATAGTGTGAACACTTAAATTGAATACTGTACAACCCATTTGTTGCAATGAGAGGAATCACAGTCGCAATTAGAAAAAAATCGCATAGTGTGAATGAGCCTTTAGTTAAAAGGGCTGTGACGATAGCGTAGCATGTGTTGTACTCTACATTATGTAGAAAAATGTGGATTACGAATAAATAAATATTAACTCACTGTTTTCTTTTGTGTTCATTATAGGCAGTTAAATATTTCAGACCAGTGTATTTTTTTTTACTCTGATATGTTATGGAATGTCTGTCATTGGAGGGCATTTTGTGGAAAATCACTTGTTAATTTGTAAACTATCTTACTTTCTGATGTAGTACAGTAACCAAAATTTCTAAGATTTTTTTTTCATTTTCGGTGTGAATAAAAATCGGTGACAGGTTCAGTGACGGGTTAATATTAATACACTTCAAACTCTCTGAACCATAAATTGAAATGAAGGTCAACCAGAAAATTGATGATGCCGAGAATAGATCTAAATCGTCTTCTCCAACTGAAGCATGTCCACCTTAAATGGGAGCTGACTGGGAACAGCATTGTTGTCAACTCAATTGAAGAAAGTTATTCACAACTTACTCTTGTTATGAAAACGATCTCTGAAAATATACTGTCGCACAAAAAGTCAACAGTTAGAAGATGTAGTTGTGGTAAGGTAAATGGTTAATCTTTCAGAAGAAGATTGTTAATTTTAATTTTCTAACTTGTCACAATACACTATGTATTTCGAAGCAGTAGGAACGTTGCCCTATGAGCCACCACCTCCAGAATTAAAACCATTCTTTCGAAGGAAATTTGCCACTGAATTCAGGTATGTTGTACATGGTGTATACTGCAGGAAATATTTATCAAAAGTGGTGTGATCGCAATCATTACATGGTTTGGTTTTCAAACGCCAGTCCTCTTTCTTGTATGGACTGTAACGACAAATTGGGTGATACGTGAAATTAGTGATTAAATAATTATACCTGGTGTAATCTTTGAATGGAATTGCATATCTTTCGTCTTCTATCTTCGTTTTAAAACCATTGAAAGAATGACGATTTTGTACGAAATCGATTAATTTAATTTACATACATAACAATAACATCACTAGAAAAACGGGTACTGATATGAATCAATCAAGTATTTCTGATACACTGTAAGGTGTGCGTTCTGCGTACCTTTCCCCGAGTATAAGAGAGTAAGTCTTAGTCTTGTAAAAGTGCGTTTGTTCTACTCTGGCCCTACTAGCAGTGCGCTCTATATATATGGGTGTATACCGGGCTGCTATAGGCTGGTCTGGTCTGGGTCTAGGGTGTGGGTGGAGCCCTCCCGGTAAGTGCTAAGGCACGTGTCGTACCCTGCAACACTGCAAGTGATACATGTACTTGCTTCATAATGTAGACATGTTCATTTCGATTTAAAGAGCTATTTCGAAACATGGAGACGGTTTATTAAGGAGAAATGATTTCATCGCCTGGACAGATCGAACATCAAATCATGTAAGGAATCATACATTTCTCAATTCGGCAACGCTGATGAACACTGATCATTTAAAAATTCATTCGAGATTCTGCATTTAAAGCACGGCCATTGGATTTCTTGTTTTCAGATTACTGACTTAGACGAAAAAAGTAGGTTTGTGACCAGACATATGCAGATCTATGACGACTACACACTATTTGGGAGACAGAGGTGTGTCATTAAACCTGTCCTTTGGTATTTTAGTACTTGAAGTTGAAAAATATCTGGAATTACTAGCTATTCCTATCGATTACATCATCTCATAGGTAGTGTCTCCGTAGGGCGAACAAATAGGTTGGACCCAATAGAATTCTTTTATTTCGGACACACCCTTTTTAGCATGACCATATATAGCCATGGAAGTACATTTAAGATAAGATGGTGCTCGTTTGTTTACATAATAATATACCTTGGTTGCACGACCTCACTATTTCTAGTAATGTGATTTATGTCACCAATATTTACACCGTCTTGGTTTGTGTAGTAAAACTCAACCCCAGTCAGAATTGAGTGTCTGCCAGGTCAGTGAGGAGAGCAAGAGTTGT
>JBCAUG010731944.1:0-11937 GCA_038406175.1 Haplosyllis leylae | reverse complement strand
GTACGTAGGTGTCAGTTCACGGGGGGGGGTACTCAGTCCAGCTTGGGGGGGGGGGGTTACTCAGTCCAGCCAGGGGGAGGTACTCAGTCCAGCCAGGGGGGGTTCTCAGTCCAGCCCAGGGGTACTCAGGCCAGCTGGGTGGGGGTACTCAAGCTGAGTACCCCCCCACAGTACAAGTCAGGCTGAGTACCCCTGCCCCCAGTACAAGTCAGGCTGAGTACCCCCCGGTACAAGTCAGGCTGAGTACTCCCCCCTCCCTCCCCCGGACAAGTCGGCTACGCCGCGGTCGGTATGCCTCTTGCGTTCACGCAGGAGGACTTTCTTGTTCACTGCATACAAATAACTGGTTCGCATTGATTGGAGGACAGTGAGGAGATATGCCACAGGAAAGACACCAGGGTAATACGTAAACCGTGAGTAATCAGACTAGATATCTGAATGACTTGTTGCCCTTTAGGTCCATTCATTAGGTCTATCAATAGGTAAACAAATTAACCTGATGCTTTTAATGTAACGATTGTAAAAAAATTGAACCAGACTGACAGAACGTAAGTCAGACGTGATGGAAACTGCATCAAGTGTTGGTACAGATCCATGGTCCAGAGAAGCAACTTTTGAACTGTTGCCCAAATCTGCCATGATTAGTTACATCACTAGCCAGTTACACAATCGATGACTCTTGATGCTGTGTAGAATGAGCCACAGTATGCCAAACAGGTTATTTCCTACACACTTGATCTAAATCACCCTCATGTATGGAAGGCTGTCTGGTTTTCTTCAATGGTGTTCCTAAACAGATTTTGTGAGCGACAAAACAAATTAATCGATGGCAAAAAACAGTTCATTAAACCGTGCCTCCAACTTTTCTCCTGTTTAAAGTTGAAAGCTTTCTTGCTATTAGATATATTTTCAAAATTGGATGGCTTCCCGAGACTTTATTCATCTGTAAGGAGTTTTAGCTGGTTTCGTATTTTAAGAAGCGTTCAGTGAAGACGGTATTTCCATGAAGTTCTGCACATCGATTGAATTTGCCTCTCAGTGTATTATTAGTGTGATTATTGAATATACACATAGCACCACGAGCTGTGGTCTATTATCATCTCTTGAAATCACTACCACAAATATTGATTAAACCCATTTGCAGTGGGTACTCTGTATTTTATCATGTACATGTGACCACACTGAGACCACTTATTGATTGGAAATATTCTCCCAAACGGGCACTTTAGCTGATAAAAGTCACAACGGATAAAAGAAGATGAAGCGTGCTTCCTTTCAGTCTCCCGTTAACTGTCGCTGTGTAACCAGTAACTACCTCTGTGGTTAAGAAAATCCACCAGTAAGTTCATATTTCAAAACTCAAGGAAGATACCGTTGACTTAAACATTGACAGGGCGGTAAAACCAAGGGTTAGATCCGAAATTCCCCAGTTTTATTTTGAATGGAAGTGAATCGAAATCAGAACACTTTATGATTTCAAAAGGCACAGATTACCACCAAAATTGAGTTGAAATAATTTTAAGCATTAATACATGCACATATAAAATGGATTGTCTGCAAAACGAATCTACTAAAGAATTTGTAGTTTTCAATCTATAAGACCCCAGGTTTTCATATAAACTGCTTGGTCATAAACTTGAAAATGAAATAGAGAATGTTAATACAAAGCAAATTAACCTTTGAGATAAGGGCTGTTCAAAAATGTAGACTGAGATACAATGATATGCAGAGCAATCTAATATTCATAGTATCTTTACTGGTGAATTTACATTTTCAGTGATCATCCAAAACCGTTGATGGTAGAATATATGAGTAAAGCGTAATTCTGTAAAATTCTATAATTTATTGCTGGTAGTAGAGTATGGAAAAGAATGCCTAGGTACCAAACAGCCACATAGATCTATGAAGGCGGATCTGCGATTCAAATAGTAGTGCATTGTCCGTTTGCTTCCATAAACCGCATGAGTCCAAAATTATATTTCAAACGGCTTGTTTCTGGTGGGGTAAGGCCACGCCAAAAAAAATTATGCTAAAAGTGTATCATGTTCATACTGGCGAAACAAAGATTTAGTAGCTAATTTGTAACATGCAGTATTGTCATAGCTACAATTTGTAAACGCACATGATGAAAATAAATCCACCCATTTAACAATTGAAAATGCAGCAACATTACATCAGCTTTGATTTTATTGCCAAAGAGCACCATGAAACTTTTGAACTATTGCCAAGAACTGTCGTCATTAGTTACATCGGAGCTTTGTTATGGAGCCCGATACAGAGGCGTAAAGAGTAAATATCACGAAGGTCGTTTCCCTTTTGAGGTGCAAGAAATCATGCTAAAAGAAAAGCCTTCAATGGGCTAAGAACAATTTAACGAGATATAGTGTGATTAAACTGTCAGTGACATGGATCGTACTGTTATTAATTAAGCCTTTTGTTGCCATAAACAACGAAAAGAGGTAAAGAGGTGAAATACTTATCAGCCCAATAGGAGAAAATTGGGAAATACGCTTGAACCAATCAGTGGTCTGCAGTGCTACAACCCCTATTCACTAAATCTGCGTGAAACAGGGAATTCAATTGGCCAGTTTGCATGCAATTTCGGCCTCTTAATTCAAAAGAAATCTCCTAATGAGAAGTTTAATTTTTATGTTCTGTACAAGTCAATAGTAAATCTATTGTCGGATTACCAAACAAGAAGTGTTACTTTGCAGCAATTCCAATGTACCCTTCATTATGTTTAATGCTGTATACTGTGTAAGCAGTAGGTGGAGTCCAAAGGGTTATTTAATTCTAAAGGTTTGTGATTGAGAAGCTAATGGAAGAGTTTCACAAAGCACAGCAGGGTGGACAGGTCAGGCAATTTGTCTTCATATCTATGACAATCCTTCTCAATGTAGATAAATCAACCAATATCAAACAGTTACAATACACAACCTATGTGACTGGGATACACAATTTAATATTGATACTAAGAGCCGAATGTCCTTTATGTGCACAGTAATCTGTCTTCAAGTTCATGCTTGCATGTTTTGACATACCCAAGGGAAACCAGATTCAATGAAATGTTGCGTACAAACCTGAAGGACTGTCAAACTTAGACATCAGACTTCCATAGTATGCATTGGACCTCGATGTACCATAGATCTCTTTCTAAATGAATATCCTCCAGACATTAAATCTCTCAGCGATGTTAATCAGCGTAGCACAGTCGGGACTGAAATTCAGCACTGTTTGTGACAAATATGGCAATTTACTTAAGGAAATTATACATGGTATTCAGTAGATTCCGTTGAGCAGTTCATCAGAGTTTTTGCTATACTTATCAGTATTTCTGCTATGGTCTTATTTTTACGATAGTTACAGGTTTACGTTTTTGTTATTACGAACCAGCCTTTTACGTGTTGCATGAATATCATGTTAATGAATTCGGTTTGTCAACATTTGTCTGTAAAGATGACTGTTAAAGAAAAATAGAGTACGCGTGACAAGCTCCAGAGCAACTCCAGAACACTGTAGTCTACCGACTGTGAAAAATTCTCTCACTAACAGTGATGTATTGCCACCTTAAATGTCAGCCAGAATATCACGGTAGAGGTATGCTGACTGATATTGTCTGATAGAACACAGTCTAGCCATTTCCAGTCCTGTTCACTGCAGCTGCGGGAAATTTATGGACTTCATTACGGTGTAGCATGTGAACTGTTTGGCAGTGCTATTTTTAATTGGGTCTTTCGAACGTGAAAATAATGAGACTAATTTGAATAGCTGTTCCCCGCTTCTAACAATAATTTTTAACAAAAACAACAAGTGTTCAATCTTTCAACAACTACTTGCCAATAATAAACAGACGAATTCAGACTAGGTTTGCCAAAACTGATGTGAAGTTTTAGCCATAACTTTTAGAATATTTGATTGTTTTCAAAACTAATATTTTTTCGATATTGATTAATATCTGTAAAAGTATGCAACTATTTGTTCTCATGTCCTCAGTGTCATTATTTTATGCCAGACTGAAATATTGAAATTCTAGAGCGAGAATCCAAAGTTCAACCAATTATGTTTCCCTGTTTTTCCTACCAATTAATACTTTTCACTAAAAATAAACTTTGCAGAAAATGATTGCATACATCGGGGACAGATATTGATATCTTTTTGAAAACAATTGAAGGTGGTCTCGATTACCTATAGACTTATGCCATCTATGTATAATCAGTAATCACTATTATTGCCATCTGAACTGATATTGCAAAAATGTCAACATTAACAAGATTTGTTTTTAATTTCAGTACAGACAAAAACAACTTATTATTTCTTACACCAGAACAACTTATTATTTCTGGTGTAAGGAGTTAATTTTCAGTGTAGAAAGGACTCAGTATGGGCATATTCACTATAATTGGCTAACCCACAATTAACAGGAAATATATATTTTGTGAAGGAATATTCACATTTATTTCCGGAAAGGATCTTTAGCAGTTTATTTTTTGAAGAACAAAAATATTATCAGACAGTGACAGTTTTACCCATCAGGTGACTGAGAGCATCTTACAGACTCCTTTTGCACATAACAAGGCTTTGGAAAAATTATTAGAATGCCATTTACGGCAAGAACAAAATATTGACCAATAATTATGATCTGTTGATGACGAACAACAATGCTCTCTTTGTGCAAAATCATCAATTTACAGTCACTATAAATGCGTTAATATATGTTGATAACCCCTTTCGGAGTCCGACGCTATTTTAAGAGGGTGAGTAATTTGTAACCTGAACCACTGTTTAGTGATTGGGACAATTTATGTGATACGCAGTACCTACTAGGAGGTACTCATATGCTTGTGTCTACACTGATTCAAGCCATATCCATGGAATATACATATTTATCCTAAATCAGCGGCACATGCCGCAATGTGATTGGATAACAGAGCACAAATATTTACTGGTATTGGTGCTTTTTTCACACACCCCCAATACCACATGTGATATTGATATTTTTGGACAAACCTTCAACACTTGTGGTATTGGTGCTTTTGCATACCCCCAATGCAATCTTTCATATAATTTTGTCATATGACTCAATTGACATAGGATAAAATCATTACACAGACAAATTTTTACAAATACTGGGATTCATTCACCTCTTGCAGTTATGTATTCACCTCGGCCTAAAGGCCTTGTTGAATACAAACAGTGATCGCTGAATTATTTTATTTGTATTATTGTTTTATTTTATTTCATGAGGTTTGGTTGCTTCTGAACATGTTAAAATAGCAGAATAATTGTGTCTTTTGCTGCATTGTATCATGAGTTTTTAAAGGAACAAACAACTTTATTTCCTTAAGTGTGTGGAACAGTTTTTTTCCTTTAGGGCAAAGTCCTGATTACCTCCAGTTTGCACCTAAGTACCTCAATATATGCGCTTATAATCTGGGTGGAAGTGTACCCTCAGCTGAAAAGAAGTTGCTGCAGCAGTGTTATGGAATAAACTATGAATATCCTGCAGTGCAATTTTAGTAGTTCTGTTTGCAAAACTAATTCATATGTCCTTCATACAAGGAACATTTTGCTGTGTTGGTAGTATTGTTAAATATGAAATATCTAATTTTCTGAATTCTGGTTGATTGCATCATAACCAATTTTATGTAGTGAAAGGCATTTTTGATAGTTGTAAGGTGGCTTTTTCTGACACACATGTTGCATGCCTGCAGAAATGCAATACAAGAGATAACCCAATGCCACACAGAATCCATTTGCAGCTATTGTTATAACATAATGAATAGCATTCCCAGTTTATTGACTGAGGCATTTTAAATTAGTTTCCTAATCTATCGTGTTAAGCTAATGTTGTTACTGTACCTGTATTGGTTGTGGTATCCTATTCCTTGTCCGAATACAGTACTTTATTTTGTCTGATATTTATATCCTTTTTGTGAAATGGATGTCATTTCCACACAGATACATGAGTAAAGTAATTGCTGTCTCATGTAGCTATTACTACATGAAATCTGATCTCTGTTTTCCTGAACACATGTTATTGTGCACCAAATTAAACTCCCAGCAATGACCGCTTTCTGATTATATTATTTATGTGTACTGCTTGCACTTAAATTGATTGTGAAATTTCAAGAGCAGAAATCCAAGAGCGACCACAAGATTATAATATATCAACATATCATGGCATATCAAGGAGACAAATTGATAGCATTTCAGAACAGAGCTTTGCAACATTATTTGCCATCCATTGCTCCAAAGGCATCACACCTCAAAAGAAGGCTTGCTTAGCTACTAAGGGTTCGAAAGAGTCTTTACTTGTACTTACTGGAATGTGTTTGTGTGATTGCAGACTATGAAATGAGGATAAAATGAATGACATAAACAATGAAATTTCTGAAAGAATTGATTGATTTGCATGTTTACTCTATTTTACAAATATTAACTGACCGTCTCAGCGTAAAGTTATTGACAGAACACTTCAGGGAGTGTCCTAATTTATCCTGTTAAAGTAATCGTATTACCATTCCTCTATTCTCAGCCCCATTGCTGCCCGTTTGAATGAGATAGATTTGCATTGCAGTCGTGTCCATGAAATTTACCATGTTGGGAATGCCCTTTAGGAACTTTTGAGTATTTGTTGTTCACACAATTATAACTTTCGGTAGCTCCAATATAATATGGTACACCTTGATAGAACAAAAATTACTTGCTACCTTTCATGTGTTTGATATAAAAAACAATTCTAACACGGCGGTGCAGTTTCTGAAGTCTCAGACCAAAATTTGTACTTGAATATTGTCTGAAGCAATTAAAACTGGATACTGGGCCTCTCCAAGACTGGGTATTATTCTTGAGGGCCTCAACAAGACTGGGCAGTTCTGGTGAGGGCCTTACCAAGACTGGACAATTTTAGTGGGCATAATTTCCTTCATCAAATTGAAGAGTTCCAATATTTTCACAATGGCTTCCTGCTATATTTTTACACTTAAATTAGTAAACAAGGGTAAATAAGAATTGATTTGAATCAAATAAACTGTGTTAGAAATGAACCTCCACCTCCTAAGTGGTCAGGGTTGACTTAGACCTCAGATGGGCTGATCCCTGCCCTCAGGCTGGGTTTTCAACCCAGCCCTCTGGCAGGGATCAGCCTCTCCTTGATTTAAACCAACTCAGACGGCTTATTCGGTGAAGGTTCCTTAATGAAAATTGAATTCAATTGAGAACGTAGATTCTATATACCATATAGTTTTTGGCCTGTTAACGGGTTTGTATCAAGTTGAATAATACAAGTGTTTCTTTGAGAACGATACTTCCCATAAGAGACAGGGTTAAAGGGGCATTACATGTAAGTTGCATGATGATATCAAATGATGATCTCGGAACTCCCTGGGGATGTAATTTTTTAGATCTTTCATACTAGCTACCTTTACCATTTCTGGATCAATATTTTGTGCATGGAATGGTCAGGGTGCTTTCAAGTCATATTCTGGGTCAGATCACACCTATGGGAAAAGGGGAACAATGTATTTATGCCTAAAACTGATATCCATAAAATTATTTGGGATGTTATGTTGACTGTTACCTTCAATTTAGATGATAAACCAACTAGGAATGACAGAAAATGTTTTAAATGAGAGACACTGCCTATTTAAGAAAATTTGTTACCTGTAATATTTCAGAGAGAATTAAGTAGAGTGCTGAAAAAAGCATCAGAAGACAATAATTTATTCAAAAACTTGTGATATAAATTTAACACATCTTATCGTCACAACATGTCCAAACGGAGGAAGATAATCACAGAATGTTGGGCCCTAGGGACACATTTATTTCAACATTACAACACAGATATATATGACTTCAGCTCGAATAGTGCAAAGTAATAGGACATAACATCTAACGGTTTCATCATGTCCACATGCAAAGCTAGTTTCTAAGACCCATTCCTTACACAGCACTGTCATTAGACACTGTAAATCTGATTTATCTGCTGCATAATTGACCCGCATCTTGTGAGCCTGTCACAAATCAGAATAGATTATGTTAAACCCATAGATAAGCAAATCAGAAATGGTTGTTTCTCACAGTTATAAAAATTGAACGCATTGCAAATTCAGTTGCATTCTTAGTTCAAGGAAAAATACAGTGACGAAACATGGCTAAAAGGTGAATTAATCTGAAACCGATAAATGCCAATATTTCATTTCCTTGTCTCCAACATGACACAGTTTTTGGATGGTCGTAGGAGTCATTTTTTATCGGTTTCTTGAAAGAGTTTTGCCTGTATTTTGGACTTTTTGGAGATTATACTATGACCTACATTTACCTTTGATCTCCAAAGCACTACTTCAAAATGGGTCGAAAAGCTACCTCGGAAACATGCTGGTGTACCCTTGAAGACTGAGCTTACTCGTGTTCTTGGGATGGTAATGTTTTTACACCTGTCTGTCTGTTCACAGGGGGGTCCCCTGGCCAAGTGACCTGATCCTGTCCAAGGGGGTACCCCCTGGTCCTGTCCGTGGCCCTGTCTGGGGGAAGGGGAGGGGAGTCCTCTAGCCATGTGAATTGGTCCTGTCTGGGGCACCCCTGGTCTTGTCCCTGGTCCTGTCTGGGGGAGGCAGGGGTCCCCTAGACAGGACCAAAAGGTACCCCCTCCCAACAGGACATGGGGATACCCCCTCCAAAGACAGGACCAGGGGATAGTCGCTACGCTGTTGGTGGTACACCTTTTGCAGTCGTACAGGAGGACTTTCATGTTATTTTAGCAAACGTCATGCATTGCTTGGGTGTTTTCACTTCGTAATTAGAATAATATTGACCACCACGTGCCACATTCACTTACGAACATTGACCATCTGAGCCACTCTGCAAGTTAAGACCCAGATACGTATGGCAGCATTATTGAATCCACTCAGAAGGATAGTTCATTGTTAGAGGTGATTACATAAGGACCGCCTCTATGTTTGTGCAGATACTACAAGTGTTGATCTTCCATACAGTATCTCCAATACCTGGGGCCTGGAACAAAATTAATCATGGGTTATTTTATAGTATGCTACATTATGTGAAATGTTCCATTACGTAAGAGGGTAAACCATATCAGCAAAGTAGTGATTTCCATGTTAAAGGGATATCAAGGCCCTTAAATGCCACTAGGAGATAGAATAGTTCCATTTCGAACTGATATGAAAAATGGCAATTTTGTGGAGGAAATTGGTTGAGGCAAGTGTGCATTGCACCACTGGATTCTTTGCTGGAAAATCACCTTTCTTGTCCAATACATCAGAAAGGTGGCGGGCTTCGTCGGGCTAAAGGATTTTTTTCTTACAGTCTGATGTATAGTTGAGTGATAGCCCATCATGAATATCGCACTGAAATCCTTAACAAATATTATGTAGTGAATTACTGGATTGGCAATTCAGGTGGTAATGATCTTTACATCTTCCATTGAATCATTCATGTCTGTTCTCCCTGTTTCATTTTGGGCAATCCTACTGATCTTGTTTTAAATTCTGACGTTATTGCTTACCTTCTCTTGACCATGGCGAAGATTTCTATGGAAACGTCATGAAATAATCATTAATGAAAATGCAGCCATGTTATTTTTCATCTGCGAAGTGAAAAGAATATTTGAAGATGTCTCGTAAATAAAGTAAACGGCAACCCAGTATGTTTCGATATTTTCGTCCCATCTTCTCCTCCTTTCTATCTCATTGCAACAGTAATCAATGAAAGGCAAATAAATCATATTCATAAAGTACAGTGGGTTGGACAGGTCAAATAATTTGTCTTCATAATCATGACAATCCTTTTCCATGTAGCTAAATCCAGCTTTGAAAAGTCAGTACAATCTAAAGCTTGTGACTTGTGTACCCGTTTCCTCATATGTTATCAGTAGAATTCACAAACAAGAACAAGCATTTCTCTGAAAATGAAAATTTGTTTGTGTCGATGGACTGTGGTGAAACATGTTAAAACCTACTCGCCGATGAATCTCGGAAAACGATTGCAACATTTTAGTTGGAAAGTGTTCCTTGGACTTTCAAATGACATATGATTTGGCTATGTTTCACTTCATTAAATTCTTAAATTAAAACCTAATTTAAAAAAAACTCGCATCCTATGTACAGATGACAGAAGTGGTCAAATGTACAGAAAACAGAATTTTAACTTTGATCTTGATACGAACTTGCCATTGACCTTAAGAAGACCATAACCTTTCACGTAAACCTCAGAAGCATGTGCGAGGTAAATTATGTAAATCTGACTTTGACACAGCGGCTTTTGCATTCAAACCTGAATGAAGTATTATAAGTATGTGTCAGCATGCTGATTATAAACAAACTTCCAAGCTCAAGCAGTGCAAATGTTACAACCCAAACAGAAACACACACAGAACGATGGATTTACACATTGACTGACACGGCTGAAACCATTATATGTCCATCCACATGTGGGAATGGTAACAACAAACAATTATAGATCTTTCGTGATTTTTAAGTCATTTATTAGCTTGTATTTCTTTGAAACATTCAAAAATGTCAAGTAACTGACTTGAAACACTTTAAGAGAGACGAATTTGAATTACGCTTTCCTCATGAAATCTTTTCCTATTTGATGTGCTCGCCTGGTCTCCAGATAAAGACATACTTTATGTCTACCGAGGGGGAATAACAGGGATTTTACCTCTTTCAAGGTATCAATGTCAAACTAAAAGCCAACTGCTCACAAATATATCGTGATTAATGCCGTACACTTGACATGCCTTGAATATTGTGTACTCCATTTCAGGGGTGAGTTCGTGTGTGATGTAAAAGAGAGCCAATCTGGTCCCGATTAGCGTATTTGATTATTTCCATCGATATCAGCTTGGACATGTTGCTTTCATGTTACTGAGAAAGGAAATTGAATTCTCACACATTGTTCAGGATTGATCAGTGAAAGTGAACGTATATCCGCTTCTGTAATGGCATGTGATGTTACTTTTAAGACCATGATGTGAACAAGAGGACTTGTTGACGAAAGAAAAGATATTACATTAAATTATGTTTTTTCAGCAGATTGTGTTATGAAAAATAAATTGTAGTAACCCCATTGAAGAAGAATTCATCTTTCTTGCCAAGTATATCCGTATATACCCTAGTTTGGACAAGTTTCTTATTTGTCATTTTCTAAAGAAAAATTGATCGTAACGTGAATTGCAATGTACGTAAACTGGCATAAAATATTTTGCTCAAATAGAAATAAAAATCATTAACCGAAAAAGTTCACTGGGTGACTCGCATTTTCCCTTGCATGTATGTCTAATGTACCAGAGAAAGGTTTCCCAGAGGTCCGTGCTGTCGTGAAAGCTGTGGAGAAGAGCAAAATCTCGTGAGAAAAAGTGGTTGAAACAGGGATGCAATAAACAAGGCGACTCTCCCAGAATTACCGAATACCGCATATTAAGTGGAAATTTCCACAAAAGCCATAGTTTCTCACGTTAAGTCACTCCTTAAAGGTTTATGATGAACACACCTATAAGAAAACCATGCGGATTTTTCCTAGACCTCAAAATGCAAGCTAAAACCACAGTCAGTGACAATCTTGTCAGACGTTAAGCGACTACATTGCCATTTACACACATGAACAAGAAAGTCCTCCTGCGTGAACGCAAGAGGCATACCGACCACGCGCAGCAAACCTATGCCGGGGGACTTATGTCCCCCTAAAAAAAAAATTTAAAAAAAAAAATTTTCAGGGGGTACCCAGTCTGAGTACCCCCCCTGGGACCGAGTACCCCACCGGGACCGAGTACCCCCCCTGGGACTGAGTACCCCCCAGGACCAAGTACCCCCCCAGGACTGAGTACCCCTCCCCCCTGGCTGGGACCTGAGTACCCCCCCTGCCAGCTGGACCTGAGTACCCCCACCCCCCCCAGCTGGACTTGAGGCTGGACCTGAG
>JBCAUG010731933.1:0-11940 GCA_038406175.1 Haplosyllis leylae | reverse complement strand
TTTTAAACAAATCTTTTCATAATTATTGCATGCTGATATAATGAACAGCTGTTTGATGCCAAACAGTCGCTAATTCGCAGGAACGAAATGATGTGGGTTTCTAAAAAACAATACGCCAGTAACAACTGAAGAATATTAAGGCTGCACACTGGATCCTGGCAAGTAGCTTTTGTTCCTTGGAACACTTCGATCGAGGTCGTCACACTATTGACTTAAGGCACAAAAAGGTGTTGATTATTTGGCACTTCACGCCTATTCAAAACATAATCAGACCATAAAACTGGCTTATTTCTTTCTCTCTTGTTTTATGATTTTTTGTAGTGTTCTCCAAGAGAACGATAGAAAATTATTTTGACAAAGAGACAACAAAATAGCAAAAATAATGTGGAATTTATTTCTCGACGGGAATTAAACGTTTTATGATAATGTTCCCGCGAAATACATTTTGGCTACACCTTCAATAGGGGTTAGAACGACACGCGACAAGGCTGAGGGCGCCCGTGATAAATTGTCTCCATAGGACTCTCATTATTTATATACCTGTCTAACCGGCACAATAACAACCGATTAATGATATGTAATATTATTGGAAGAATCCCAAGTACTCTTCTCCGCCTCTCTTATTACATAAGAATCTTTCACCATCCTTGGAATAGAATTTACACATTTTAAAACTAATTCAACATCTAAATGGTACAGGCATCCCACACACGTACGTCTGCTTCAGTGTCATGAAAATATGTGTTCGTGTCTCCAGTGAAGTTTCGGATCCTGTACTTTTCGAGGTATGCCCCCCCCCCCAAGGTGTTTCGTCTGGGGCATAAATAAACAAGACAGCCTCCCATTAACATTACGAGGGTCATCCTTCCTGCCCTGGTCATTCCACTGGTTCTTCTTCCATGGACCTTCCCTGGGCAGGAGAGAGTAGGCTGACCCTGTCTGGGTGTTCAGGGGAGAGAAGGGTCACCCTCTCCGGGGGGAGGCGAATGGGTAGAGGAGTAGGGTCAGCCCATCTGGACCATACAACTCCCCCTAAACAGAATGATAGACACCTGTTAAAACATTACCTTCCCTCGAACTACGTACGTGGTCGGTAACAATTCTTGGGTCTGATCTGCAATGACAGTGTAAATCTATTCGTATAAACCACAATATTGCATGGGACAACAAAGCCTTTTCGCTATATGCAAAGAAAGGCACATTTTACGAAAATTTCTAGTAATGTAAGACGTAAGGTTGTTAGATCAACAAGAAAATCCTAAATTTTTGTTTGTAAAAAAATCTACAGACAAGAAAGTCCTCCTGCGTGAACGCAAGAGGCATACCGCCCACCGCGTAGCAAATGCATGCTCTCCTGTCCTATGCTGGGTGGAGGGGAGGGAGGTACCCCATCCCTGGCCTAGGGGTACCCCATCCCTGGCTGGGGGAGGGGGGCATACCCCAGTCCTGGCCAGGGGGGTTACCCCATCCCTGACTGGGGGGGGTACCCCAGTCCTGGCTGGGAGGGTGAGTACCCCATCCCTCATCGGGGTAAACCCCACCCTGTTAACAGACAGACACCTGTGAAAGCATAACCTCCGGTCGTAGTAGGTACGCGGGCGGTAAAAATTGACTCTGCTTGTAGATCCCTCTTTCATGGATGCAATTTTCCCGTTTGCAACTTCAAGAATGGAATGACATGGCGCTACCAATGGCGGCTCCAGAAATTATGCAGGGGATGCCAAGGAAGATTAAATCCATTTAACCAACTTGATATTGTATTTTGTGAAAAACTTCTTCAACCGCTTCAGAAAATTCAGTGCCGACACTTTGCGGGGTATAAAATGCAAAAAGCTGTTTTGTGTTTGTATTTGTTCTTTTGAAAATACACAGTTTGTTACAGTCTAACTATTAATTAGATTTTCTAGGATTTTACGTTGGGTTAAGGGATTGTTCGAGGAATACCTGGTTGACATCCCTACCTGTGTGGATGTTGACAGTTGTAAGAGGTGTTGGTTTCCAAGGACAGCATTACCTTGACAACGGAAATGCACACCTGTGAACAAATAATTATCCTCATGAGTGATGGAAGGAAGAAGCAATAATTACACATTATTTCAAAACTGAGAACACTGTAGAATATTTAATGAAAATTCGTTTTTAACAACTGGCATCTTAATTTTACTTTTATCTTTTTCCCCTTTTGTCTGACATTTTGAACTGAAAGTAAGATTTTAAAATTAAAGTTCAGCGCTTCAGGAAAGTTTATATAATTTTTTTAAATTAAATAAGGAGTGTACAGTGGCAATTTTTAAATAGCATTAGCTATGCGCGGAGATGTATGTAATTGCAATTGCCTTTATTCGAGGTTTTGCTAAATTATATGAAGTTGGGAACGTTGACAACACAGACTATCACGCAGGAATAGCAAAATAATTTCAACAACAATATATAATTACCTCCAGTGGGTGTAAAACCTAGGACCTCTCGATAATCACACCAATGCCTTGCTGGCTGTGCTGAGCAGACATATGTTAGACAGTAGATTACTAAAGTGAACTTTTGCATTTTTTTCTATTTTGGTTTTGGATCTTGCTAAATTATATGAATTAGACCAATTCATCTAATTGCACATGGACAATGGAATTGACTATCCATGGAAAGGTGAAATGTTCGTTTGTATTTTCCATAGATCAGTTCATTACTCAGAGAATCATCACCCCAAAAGGTTGCACACTGGTTACAAATAAGGCATGTTGTTCCCTAAGCAATTTGTGTTTTGTGTGCAGAGCGTATTAAACACGTTTTGTTTTTAATATGTTTTACATTTTTGTAGCCATTTTTGTAGCTGGAGGGATAGAACCCAGGACATTTTGGTCCAAGTCCAAAATGTGAAGTGGTGCCTGAAACAAGCGTGTTTTTTTTTCTTTTTTGGGTTTGGAAATTAGATGAATTCATCTAATTAGTTGAATTAGACAAATGTTTTATGGATAATGGAGTATACTATCTTAGAAAAGTAATTTATTCACACATAGTGTATCAAACCATCTGTAGATGGTGTAAATTCATTTTTCACTATCCATGGAGAGTACTCATTTATTTTTCACTGTCCATGCATTGTGCAACATCACAATGTAACTCGCATGTTTTAGTAAAAATGCGACACTGTACAACTAATAAATTGCCAAAATCACGTGTTTTTTGGGACAATCAACAGTGTTATCAACTAAAGCGTTGAAAAAACATGCATCTAATATGCGCCAAATTTATCGTAAATGCCGTAAAATCAAATTGCAGGCCTTGTAAGATATTCAGCTGTTGTAAGATGCTCAGCTATTCGTTTGTTGACCAAATAGCTTTAAGCAGCATGTTACATGGGCTGATTTAGATGGAAAATTCTTTAGTGTGACGTTGCAATTAATATATTTGATTGGTAAATACTGCAGGCAGACTGGCAGGAGAGTCATCGCTTTTCTTAAATCAGTATTATTATGGTTTGTTTCCGACAAAAGGAGATGAATTTCTGCCCAATAAGTTCAATCTATTCACCAGAACCACAATTATTGTGCAGACCACATTGAGCCCCAATTCGGGCGCGCCCTGTATTTTTTCGGCACAAGATGTGTAATGAAAATAGTTTGCAAGTGAAAATGTCATAGCATTTTTGCGCTACTATATGAATGTCAATAAACCGTCATTTAATTTAACCGTCTAGGCTTTTCTTATCGAGTGCAGCACATTCACGGGTAGTATTCAGTATGGGGTGCAGACCCAAGTGCCTGGCAAAAGTCTTGTGACCTCATGACCAATAATAGAATATCAATATGAATAATGGCACCTTGAGTTTGTTCACTTTTTCAAGTTTAATACAACTCTATCAGCTAATTTGGTAATTAGATATGTTGTTGCAACCGAAAACAGTTATTGGTGAGTATTTGGCCAATGACTCAATATTCCTCTTGTTTCCAAATGCCTACTGACCAGTGGTCCATGTTGGACTATGGGTCAATAAACAAGTGGAAGCAAGTGGAGTATTGAGTCTTTGGCCATATACCCAACAATAAATTATACTGCTTTCCGTTGCAACAATATGTCTAATTTTTTTTATTACCAAATATTAACTGATTGAGTTGTATTAAACTTGAAAAATTAAGCAAACTCAAGGTGTCATTTTTCCTATTGATATTCTATTATTGGTCATGAGGTAGGAAGAAATTGTCTGGCACCTTGGTCCGCATCCCATACTGAATACTACCCGTGATATTACTAATAATTACCAAAAATGTTGAAAGATTTTGAATTTCTATAATTTCTAATGAGTCTACCCTTGCTTTAAGATTTTGATTTCGTATTGAAAAAAGTTTCCCAATCAATTACGCTACTTTTTAAAAGAGGTAACCAATATAGATTGATAGAAACCGAATCTTTTTGAAAAGACCTACATTTGCGTGAATAATGCTTTGTAGTGAATGATTCCATTCACCGTATTTAAAAAGAAACTTCTACAGCCTCAGCAATTACGAATGTATTTTGCTTAATTCAAAGCTCCAAAATTAATCCCTTTCCGTTGACATTTATTCAAATACGCTGCATAGAAATGAACCACGGAGTTGTATCACGATGCACAATCACTATTGTTGCCAAAGGACAATACCAAATGAATGCGTTGGGCAATGTCGTCATCATCCACATACACAGGTAAAAGTTTTCCCTCTATGGGAGACAAGAAAATCCATTTCCATAGATACAGCTTCATTTTGTTGCCATAATTACAGCTTCAGTAAGTGGAACCACAGGAGCTGAGCAGAGCGGGAACATCTTTTTAGCTACTTGAAATCACACAGCAAAAAAAAAATGAAATAAATAAAGAAAGAAAGGCCAAGTCCGTTTTGAGAAAGACATGCGCAGATGTAATTCTACCCTTGTCTCACAAAAACAACAAAATGATTAGTGAGAATCTGAGGACCTAATCGCGCACATGCGACAAAACAAGCAAACAAGGGTATCTGAACTGGCTTTAAAATCCTGAGCATAAACAGAAGTCCGAAATATTGGCATCACTGGTCCTTCAAAAAATTATTATTGTCCCTCAAAAATTTACACGTGCGCATGTGTGGTGGGGGGAGGGGGGGACTGCAGGTGTGTGTACGGCTTCTTAAATGCTGAGCTTTAACTCACATACATGTAGCTATGTGCTAAGCTCCTGTGCTTCATATGGACAGAGACAACAGCAACTACACCTGGCAAAAGCAGGAACACTATCAAGACCAACCATCGGTACCTGTACATATTGACACGGGCTACTAGGATCAACAGCTTCGACTCTGCATCTGCATCATTTGTCGCTTAGCCTCAGGTGACAAATCATCACACGGAGAAGAGAAAAGAGCTTATACCTTTGCACAAATGTGGATTAAACTTCTAAATTTAGATGTTTATGCAATGAGAAGAAACTACTTAAGGTAGTCAGTGGATAGACGGCCGGTGCAGCTTTATTTTAATTGTCAAATACACCGTCTGTTTCTACGGTTTTTCGTGTGGTTCCGCAATCAGCGTTGTGCTCAATATGGTGGAGTTCTTCGAAGATAGGAATTTGATTTAACAGGTATGTTCTATGTATTGTACAATTTCAATTCATATCTGTCCACTTGAGCATGGTAAAGTTTGATACTGACCTAAAGCAAACACCTAATGTTACGAAAGAGGACTGCATGTACAGTATAATTGTTTTCAAGCCATTGGCTTGAAAGCCGTATCCATTGAAAAACAATCGCATGTATACTCTTTTTGATGAAGATCTATTGATGCACTGGCAGTATGCAATCAGTATACCATAGGCAAATTTTGGTGGGCAATGAGGAGAAAACAGTACAAAATTGTTTGAATTGTGAATCACATTAATCACGATTTTTTGAATACCGAGGGAATTGTGAAGATCTGTTGTAAGCCGAGCCGGAGTGGCCGAGTGGTATACAGTGCTGTGCTCACCACATAGACAGTTGTGGCTTTGAACCCTGGCCCGAACCTCCATCAATACTTGTGGACACATCTGCAAGTACATGGATTAAAAAGGTTCAGCTGCCATGCTGACCTCTATACAAGCAGGTGTCAAACTAGAGATGAATCTGGGGATCACACAGTTGAGAATGTATGCAAGAGGGATCCACCCTGGCTTTGAAACCCAGGGCAGATGTCACCAGAAGTCCAAAACGGTGGTATCATTGGCCCCACGAAAAGGACTTAAGTCCTCCCAAAATTTTAAAAAAAAGATCTACTGATGGTCCTGCATTATGCTTTTCTAGATTATTTTTGTCTACCAATAGAAGCATAAGTATTGTCTGACACACGGTTATCCTGAAGTTTATGGTAAACAAAAAAGAAAACAAAATAAAAACAGGTAAAAGTGTCAATAAGCCACGGGGAAGGATAATATTTCCTTCAATACACGCGGGTGCAGAGTGTGAGGAAGGTGCTCTTCTTTACATGACCTTTCAACGCCAATGGACTTTTAATTGATAATTAGCAGATGTGTCTCCAGTTACTAATGAAAGTACCAGCCTTGGCAATATGTTCTCACCACCTGATTAGTAGTGAAGGAAGATGCATTGTTCAGAAAGAATATGTGGAATTCCTCATGCACGTACGCGAAGAGTTTTTACCAGTAAAATTTAATCAAGATTCTGTACTGTGAGGAAATATTCATTTCAGATGAGCACGTGGAAATGCGCGTGTCATTTTTTTTTAATAAAAATGAGGCATTCCATGTTATTCAACAGGAAGGAATTTCAGTCCAATTAGGTGAATTGTACAAAATGGACAAATTCGTTCATGCAAGGACTGGGATCAATTTACAGTCTCACACAAACACAGAAATAGTTATGATGACTTACTGCTAGGCAATAGCGACCTGGGTTCAATCCTCAATTTTTGAGGATTTTATTTTGTTCTATTCATCCAATTAGACAAGAATTACTAAAAAAATTAGATTGAGCGAACGGGTTCTCTTTGAAGATCAGTTTGGATTCAGTAAGATTCATATCAACGAAGATAAAAATAAATGAAACAGTTTTGCAATATTCTACATGAAAAAATTGCTTACTGACCAATAGTC
Source organism: Haplosyllis leylae (assembly GCA_038406175.1). Lineage (NCBI taxonomy): Eukaryota > Metazoa > Annelida > Polychaeta > Phyllodocida > Syllidae > Haplosyllis > Haplosyllis leylae. The sequence goes on along the minus strand of JBCAUG010731933.1, from coordinate 4,850 downwards.
CATATTGGACTATTGGTCAGTAAACAATTGGAAGAAAATGGAATATCATTGGCCAAATACTCAACAACAAACTATACTTGAAAATGTGTAAAAACTCAAGTGCCATTTTCCCATTGATATTCTATTAATGATCACGAGGTCCGAAAAATTGTTTGGCACCTTGGTCAGTATCCCCATCTGAATACGACCCGTGAATTGACTTGTCTGATTAAGTGGCCATTGGTTTTGACTAAACTGAGCCGAGTAACTAGGCAACAAGAGACAGTAACACACAACACTATATTTAGTTTCATTTGGATTATTCCTTTACTGTGTAAATAACGATTGTGATGATAAAAGACCTTAATGACCAAATAAAGAGCGTAACTTTCATACACTCACGGAAAAAGGGACTTTATAAGTATTCACCAACAGAAAGGCATTTAATGATCGTAAATAAGTGTAGCAAAAACTTCGACCAAATGAATGCGAGATGCTGGGACAAGATGAAAAACGTATCTAGGATATCTTTACCATAACTATAACTTGAAAGCACTGTTTAGCAATTAAATGTATTAGCAAACATGCAAATAGAATAAAAAAATTCTCACAGAGGATCATTTCAAAAGCTAGGTAAGTTCCATCAGGAATCCTGAAAAAAATCAAAGAATCGTGTGAACTTTTGCTGGTTGATATGATCTATGAACTTTAAATTAGTAAACATAATTAGGCACCACGGTTAGAGAAAGTTTCATGAGAAAAATACGGATTGTTTCCAAAACTGCATTTGATTACACGCAGGAAAATTGAACATCAAAAGCAATAATCTAACAAAAAAAGTCCTCCTGCGTGAACGCAGGAGGCATACCGACCACGGCGTAGCAAGTGCTCGCTGTGCAGCCCTATCCCAGGGGGGGTACCCCACCTCAGCCGGGGGGGGGGTTACTCCATCTCAGTGGGGTACCCTCCACCTGGGGTACCCCCCAGCTGAAATGGGGTACCCCCAGACAGATCCCCCTTGACAGACCCCCTGGCTACGTGTATGGTTTCCGGTACCCCCCTCCTGTGGACAGACAGACTCACGCCTGTGAAAACATAACCTCCCTATCGTACTACGTGCGCGGTCGGTAACAATTATGTTGCAAGTTTTCAAATATTTTGAAATTTCTTTAGAAATGATTGACCTGTCAAGCCGAGGTTGTTTGTCAATGCTAAATATCTACAGCATTTGTTTCATTCTAACTTCCGAGAGACACCTGTGTTGGTTGACATTTATACGCATGCTAATTGTTGCTTATGACATTGCTCCAAGAATATATACAAAAGCCTGGCTTTAATTATCAGGTGCATTATTGTCAGACAATTGTGCCCGAAGTGCGATTACATGAAGGAAAATCAATATCACTTGGTAAATAATCTTTGTGTATCATTAGGAGACGAATAACTGGACAGTAAGTACATCTTATACCCCGGAGTAAACAACTAATAATTAAATGACTCATAGGTCCATCCTTCACGTAGTTAATTAAACCAAATGGGACAAAGGTGTGGACCTGAGCACTGTTAAACTTCGGATATTATGAATACAGTTGTAATCCAGGGAGTAGCACACTACTTTTCATTTGAATATTTCCATTTTATCACCCAAAATGATGTCAACAGGGTAAATTCAAAGGGAACGAATGACTTTGTCCCTGCTGCAAGCTGATGACACCATGCCCAAAAGTTGAAAATAGGTGAAATGTGTAATATTTGTGGTTTCTGGAATTTGAAATTTTTATGAATTACATCAAAAAAGCTTTGAAAATGTAAAATATTAATTCTGTATAGGATATTTATAGATAATCAAGTCATAGATCTGTATAAAAATAGTGAAACAAAATTTATGGTTTGTGCCTGATGACTTCATAGCCATTAGTTAAAAGATGCAGTTGTCCATTTCTTAGATAATCTCTTGTTAATGGGCATGAGTCAGTAGTTGATCCCAGGACACAAAATATCAACACTAGTTTTACTATTTTTACATGTTTACTTGACAACCTGTGATATCCCATGTAAAGGTACTATTTCACAATATGACACTGAAATAGGCACAAATTATAGTTTAATTAACAAACAATAAATATATCGGATACCTGAAATACTACACTTTTTAACTACTTTCAGTTAATGGGCATAAAGTCACCGGCAGCTGGCAAGCACAAAGTCATCCGTTCCATTTGAAATCAACCTTTGATCTCATTGGAAGTTTTTACCAAGAATCTTTCACAGCGACAATGTCATGTAAAAAGAAGATTCATCCAGGGAGATGCAATTTCATCGTCTTTAATTTCTATTGCAGAGACAAGGACGTTGATGTCATCTTGACCTTACAGGCGGTAGAGATAGGTCACTGAGCTTCTTCAACGGATTTTTCAAGAGGAACATCTCCAATTTACCCACAGAAGCATTATGTGACTACCAATAATTAAAGAGCCAGTGGACAAAAACAAGAGTAAAATTAGAAACATAACTTGATGACACATGCACAGGTGAAATATAACTTCAAAGAAACCGACGCATAAGATCGAAGAGACCGCCTCAGGTGCGCTTGGACCAGAACAATTACATTCTGGATACAAAGACTAGAGATTTAGGTCCAGAATCAAGATCATCATGGGGAATGGTTCATCATTAGATGCTAGTAAATATATTTATGTGGATGTTAATGGCAAAGAAGAAAAGGTAAGATGTAATTTTCTTGTATTTGATCAACATTTGGTACTGATGACCACTTTGAAAAAAAAAAACCCCCAAAACAGCTTCTCGAGTTTAATAACATTATTTCATGTTTATTCCAACCAAACCTTAAAAATAAAGTCTTTATTGCTGGCTAGTTCAGCATAGTGATTGATTTGGGGTTCCGGGGAACTGGAGAACGTTGTGACAGTTTCTGATAATTATGTGGCCAATCAGCTAATTTGTTTATAAGTGACGCCATGATATCATTTTACGTGCCAGCATTGTAAACGTTAAATGTCACATATTTGTTTAATTTTGATATTTGAATGTTCAAATTTTCGTCAGTAGTTTTCTGACTTTTCATGTAACTAATACCAACATTTACCAAATGCCTATTGTTTCAAAAGGTTTCGTTGGTCAATCACATGGTCATATTTAATTTTTTAAATTCTAATTTTATGAAATGTGTGTTTCCAAGGTTTAGGTCACGTCTTGCAATAACTATTATTTCCTAATATTATTTCAAAAGAATAGTGTGGAATATTGCTTCTGTATTTGAAACATCGGCGTGAGTTCCTATCCCTCGTATCAGATATAACCTTTCATCTCTGCATTGATCGTATAGATCTGTGATGTCCCTGTTGCAGATGATAAATAAATACAGGTATTGTGAACCTTTAAACATGGGTCTTACGTACTTAATAAATACCCTTGTACAATGCGACAAAAACATGAGGCAAATACAGAAGTATAATGCATGGTTTGTGAATAACAGTTTTGCACCTGTTTCCATTAGGCCATAAAAGGTCTACTAATGCCTGTATTAGACGGCAGGAAAGCTTGAAAGGAAAGAAACACCTGTGTGCAAACTTCTGGTAAATTATTGGATCTAAACTTTTGAACTCGGAAGTAAACACTCAGGTTCAACAAATATCGGTCAAGAAGCCAAAGGAATTGGAGTCAATGGTCACCCGTTTGAGCTTCCCTTAGCCCCTTTCTGAAATACAACTCGGCCAATTGGATCTCAAGTAGTTTTTGTGAGTTGGACATGATGCTGATTGAATTGTGTCTAATTTTTCTTTCTAGTATATACTAGTACGCAATCCGTCTGCTTACAAACATCCCATGTCAGGATTGACTGGTTGTCTTTCCCTACTGACCAATGATTCAGTTTCATAAATCCACAAACATCATGAAAACATTGTGTAATATCACGTTCAGACACGCGAATGTGAGGTGTGTTATGGAAAATTTGTAGCCCAATGTCCAGTGTCAGTTGTGTCGCAGAAGGGAATATCAAGGAGTGAAGATTTTCACTTTGGTGACTCGTTGGAACGTGTGCAAGTTGAGATTGAACTCCACATGATGAGGTTGAACCCACCCTAATTCAGATTGAGCAGAACACTGGAAAATTGAGGAAATTTAGAAAAGACTTCTAGTTTGTGTAGAGGTAATCTTTGCAACCATCTTTGATAAATTATCATATTGTCAACTATATTGGATGCTAGAATCGTAATGCCCAAATATGTTATCAATGGCTGTCTTCCAAGATGGATCAAAATATGTTCAAGTTCAAAATTGATCCAAACTTAGTGGCAGTTGATTCCACTGTATGTTTCTAATTTGAAGGGTAGAGTAGTGAGAGTCATTTTTGTGATTTTGATTTCTTGCAATACCATCTCATGTGACCAACAACATGTTGAGGTTGAAGATTGACCAAAACTTAGTGGTGTTTGGTTTTTGTTGCAAGTGACTGTACAGAATGATTTTGTCATGGTAGCCATTTTTGTGATTTCTGGTAATGAATACCATCCAAGATGACTGACAACGTGTTGCCCATGAAAGGTGTTACATTAGACTAATGAATGTGCAAAATAAGGATCAAACATATCAAAGTAAAGCTGATGAAAAACAAGAAATCCTTTTCTATGATGAAGGCCATTCACTACTAATGCCTTAGGACAATTTTATCTTTGTCGTCAGATGCGAGGAATAGTTATGCAAGTTAAATTGTTGGATACAAATATAACTTTTCAAGCTGAATCTCTTTGAATGATTTTCAAAGAAAATATAATCAAGAAGAGATCTATACCATTTAAAATTACACAAACCAAAGCGCAATCCATAATCACTTGTGAAATCGGGTTTTT
>JBCAUG010731922.1:0-11940 GCA_038406175.1 Haplosyllis leylae | reverse complement strand
CCCCCCCCCCCCCCACCTCTCCCCCAAGAGGCCATATACTCTCTAACGAGCCTTTGCAGGCAATTCACCCCTGTGTGCAATATGAGCCACTTTTGTCCTCTTATTGACAAACTAGTTTTTAAAGTTGTGATATATTTGTATCCTGAGAGCAACAGAACAGATCTTTATTTCTCTCAGCTTCTTCTCTTGAACAGAAACAAAACTGCCTGGTTATTTTTTGCTGATTAGCAAGAATCGGCTTATTATTTGGACTGCCACTTTCCCTGATATTTTCGATATCGTTGCGTCGTCTCGACTTTCTAGGTGAAGGAGAGCTCCGATTAGCTCGAGCCGTCCTTGTTAAATGGTCAAAACACAGGTGGCAGCAATGGTTAGTAATGTTGTACTGCGCCACGCTCGATCGTCAGTTCGAGCCCCACCAATGCTTGAGGATATATTTGCAAGTACGTAGGTCGAAAAGGCTCGGCTGCTAAGACGTTAGCAAGTGTCACACCAGAGGTGAATCTGGGGCATCCCTTGGATGCAGGTGAAAAGAACCTGGCTTTAGAACCAAGGCAGTTGTTAGCAGAAGTCCAAAACATGGTATCAGTGGCCCACAAAAGGATTTAACTCCTCTAAAAATAGTAAACAATGATGAATTTATTCAGCGATATTGTAGTTTTCTATGACATTAGTATCTTGCATTCACATTGCAGTAGATGTACGAGGCAGTAGATGTTCCTTCAATTCTAATATTTATTTTCTCTATGTTTAAAAGAAATGTAATAACAAAGAGGAAGTGTAGATTTACATTATTGGTTCTTACACAATCATCTTTGTTGTTTTATTTTACAAGGCTTGAATAATATTTACCAGCACAATCACATATCAGACGTCAAAACTGAGTTTCAATTGATCAGCCGATGAGGTTCCAGGAAATAGGCATTCACTCAGAAAGATTTTACCATTTGGATTTGCTTGTGATTTGCCTTTATCAATGCGTTCTGTGACATGTTCCATAAGTATTATTTTTACATAGTGTTTTCTATCTTAGTCTATATTTTAAAAGAAACCAATGCTCTTTGGAGCGAAGTAAATTGAATCAAACCTCACGGCTTCTTTCATACATCAGGCTCCAATTGATTTCAGGGAAGGAAAATCGTGTTTATTCAGGAACATTTTGAAGTCTGGTATTTGAACCTTAAATCAACATCTTCTTTTTGCTGGCAGCTCCTTAGTCGGAATCTTGTGTATGTTACTAGCATGATATTGTCAGAGTTTTGGAATTCACCATAAAGCTTCAGATATGGTTTCTTAATAAAATGAAACATTGAAGGCCGTGGAATCTGCCAATAAAATCTTTCCTTGACACACCTTGGTATGGTTCTGGAAAAATTTTTAATTGTTGTATTTAGTCTTCTGTTTGTTATTTGAAAGAAACATTTTATTCGTTTCTATATCGTAAACAACATCACAGAATGTAAATAATGTTTTAATGAAAGGATTTGTCAATACCATGGAGCACCGTGCAGACATAATAGCCATAATAATGCACCAATCGATACGTATGCATCACACAATGTACAAATAGAATTTATAAACTATTTAACAGTCTAGTTGTTATGCCCGTAATTTGTACGATCCATATTGTCTCCCACAGTACGCGAAATACAGTAAACAGTTTTTCTCCTAGCAGATAAAGAACCTTTGTTCCCATTAGATCAGTGTAAATCATTAAATTTGTGTAGAGTAGTTGTTGTTTACTGGTAGTGAAGCTCGAGTCTATCAGTTAAGTTGTCCTTTGATCATGATTTTGAAAATCAACATTTTATCAGTCTGTTCTGACAATTGTGTTCCAGATGAAAAATAAAGTGTCTTACCTAATGTGCAATAGCATTTCTTCTCCTGAAAGAGACTTTCCGAAGCTATTCAGGTGCAAAACTTGAATCCATATAAAATTAAAGACGGTAATGAAATCCACAAATAGCACAAGAATGCCTTCTCCATTTAGATTTTTCCTGGTCAGTAAATGTCAAGAGAATCTTTATCAATACAAAAAGAACTGCAAGTTGTAAACTACTTCAGCAACGTGCAATCTGGATCTGACCGTCCTGTGTCTCAGTTGAGAGGCTTATCATTACTGAAGGCAGCTTCAATTGATCACCAGTCAGAACCCAGGAACCTAGAAGCAAAGGCAGTTCCACAGAAGCTGTGTTCATATATTCTATTAGGCCAGCCTATTGTCAGGATAACTGCCAATTTGCATTAGATGGTAAATTATATTCCGGCTGTATTTTATTGTTAAATGCCAGCATTGCTTATGTCATTGCTTCCACAGACTGATTCATGAGTCTATATTGTTTATTGTGGAACTCGTAGGAGTCCGGTACATGTTATGATTCTTAAAATGGAATTTTAACAACATCATGCAAAGAGCTATGGATGTCAAAGTGAATGAAACAAGAGCTAAATAAAATGTTTTGTTGAATAGGGACGTTGGCATGACAACAGTAAATTTTCCTATTTCCTAAAATCTCTTGTTGTGTAGATTTAATGTTCCATTGATATGTCGATTTTTATCTTTAGTATTTTTGCCGCCATTCCTGTAAAGAAAAATCATATTGGAAAACATTGATGACAATGAAGGTTGATTTTTCAATACCCTGTTTTTTGTGGAAGAATTATTCTTTCATACAATTAACTACGTTGCAAAGTTTGACAGATTTCAAAAAAACTGACGAGTAATTCCTTTTCATCTCTGATGATTATGGCATTTATGATAAAAAGAAATGGTAGTTTGATTGGTTTTCCTGTTCAAAGGTGAAATGTCATTGAATTAAATCAATTTTTGCAATTGATACTGATAAGACATGCGACATAAATAATAGAGTATTCGTGCGCATCGTGGAAAATTGCTACATGTAGGTGTAATTACTAAACTATTCCAGTCAATTGTCATCATCAATCTTTTAACGGTTGTTTTCATTACTTACGTTACATACCTTTAATCATTTATATCTTTCCTTTAGTCCATTTAAAATCAGTAGTTCTATGCAAAACTTCAGAACATTGAATACAAAAATATATCGAAATCGACATATTTTTAAGTGCAGAGATAATTAACTGACGGTACAATACCTCAATGAAAAATGATCACAATGATATTCTGCATACGCAACTACTGCAGTCGAGATTTGTCAAAGTTTTTTTATCTTTTTAAGTCTAATGAATCGGTCCTCAATCAAATAACCTTCAAAAAACCACCTTATTACTGGGACATTAGTTTCATTCCATTCGTCTAATTTGACAAAGAACCTTTGAAAAGGAAAAGCTGAACAAGGGGAATGAGTTCTGTTTCTTCAACACAGGAGTTGGCATTTGTCTTTGTTGTTTGATATTGCTCTGCACTGCATACATGATTTATTCCAATGTTTATTCTGGGATATAGTTGCACAATTCACTTTTCTTTCTGATACCAGAAAATAATAGTTGCATTGCATGACAATACTCAGTTCGCACAGAACATAGTTACAAATCAAGCTGATCTCCCATTGTAATTTTTCAAAGCTAGCATTGTCTCTTTGAGGTGAACTGACATGAATGTGCTGATGAAAGGTTGGCACGTATGAATTTGGTTTCCGGTCACATCCAGCCTACCACACTTTGTGTGTTTTTTTTTTCTACCTCATGCAACAGTTTTGTTGATGATGTTAATGAAGTGTGGAACCAATTGCATGTTTAATACTTCATAAAAAGAGTCTTGGCAAAAATTAATGGTGTTGCGGTTGCCTTTTATGGAATCTTACACGTGATACCCAAGTGATTGTATAGAAGAACCTGTCACACTTCCACAAAAGTCTCTTCCGCCCAGTTATTGTACTTTGACCATCTACATATTGGCAAGGTTTTAATAGAAATAAAGAAAGATATCACGTTCTTCCCAGTTTCCATTGGTTTCCGTCGTTTCACGGGTTTCTGTTTGTTTTAGCAGTGCAGATAGCAGATACAAAGAACATTTGACATGACATATGATGATTGTCCGCTCAGTATAGCACCATAGATTCTATCCTTGACAAGAACAGAGTACATTTTGTAAGCTTTTAACCACTTGTATCCTCTTCTATTCGTATCCTCTCTAAAATGATCTTTTTTACCGAGGTACTATAAGTAAGGTTCTTTATTTTTGAGCAGGTAATTTTTTTGAAGTTGGTACAAAACTATTAGTTTTACGTAAAATTTTCAACAATAGAAATATATTCACGATATTATCATGTCCACAGACTTAGAAAGTCATGATACATTTACTGATTGAACGGGGTGCTAGCCGACGTGCTTCGGACACCCTTTTTTTCCAGTGACCTGCTAAAATCATGTTTCGAACGAACGCAGATCACCCCATTGAGTGGCAGACAAACGGCAGACAGACGATATTTTTTCTTTGTGTGAATGCTGTTTGAATCAATATGGTGCTCATTTTAGTTGGAATACTTGGAAAGTTTCCTTGTTGCTGTGTTTCTTGAAAAACAGAGGTGACAGAGTCTGTTTAATTTTACTGGAAGCTTTTGTTTTTGTCAACACATCAAGCTTATGTTTTCATTTAAAAACTACTGAGAAGGAAAGCTGTAAAGAAAGTAGTAAATTTACGTTGAAACTGGCGCATGGATATTGGCCTCTTTTTAGTTAATCTTCTTAACTGAAAAACGAAGAAGATTTTAAAAGTACATATTTAGAAAGTGATAAGGAGCAATATATTCCGCAATGGTACAGATACTTGCTATCCTCCAAATGAAATTGAAATATACCTCCTTCTCTGGAGCATTAATATATATGGCGGCAGCAAGATTCGCGTAGAATTTCATAAACTTATTATGGATTAATTACCCTATACAGCACTTCTGGATGGAGCCGAGGTTTGCACTTATTATCCATAACACATGGGAGATAATTAATACAAAACGTTAGACCTCGAACTGTGGCTGATCAGACATTAAATCAAGTTTGAAAACTTGTAATGAGTGAAAATATGTTACAATAACTCAAAGTGCAAAAAAGCTTCGAGACACAACAATGACCCAACTGCACTTCTAGATACAACATCTTACGTATGTTCAAGATGCAACATCGATAATTGAGGAAGTAATCTGGATGTAACAATGGACTCATAATAGTGTATTCCAGATGCAACATCGATCAATTAGTAAATCACTCTGGATGTAACAAAGGATTAAAAATAGAAGGTATTTCAAGTTATGTCAACTAAGTTCCATCCTGAAAAAGGTCAACCAAACATAGCTACCTATATTGCAGAAACACCCCCAGCTGACCGAAGACAAGAAGTAAAAAAAATTGGACACCTCCTAGCACAGAAACTGCCCCACCGAATAAAAAACTAATAATGATGACTGAAAATGCCAAAACCCAGCAAACACTTTTACAAGAGGATGAAATCAAGCTAATGCCAGAGCTGTCATCATTACTAAAGAAAATAGAAAAAATGTTAAATCCTATAAAAGAAGATATAAAGGAGTTACGCCAGAAAGCAGACAAACAGGAGATCAAAGCAAATTTAGTTGATAAGGTCTTGTCTGAAAACTCCAAATTGATGCAACGATGTGAGAGAGTGGAACAGGAGAATGATCAGCTGAAACAACACTTATGTAGGATTGAAAACAAATTACTGGAGAACAACATGATCTTCCATGGGGTTCATGAAGAAGCATGGGAGCAGGAACAAACCAGATGCCAAAAAATAGTAAGGATTTTGGCAGGCACCATTAACAGACATGATCCACAAGAGCAAATGGATATTGCACACAGTATCCATATCCACTCAACTAGACGAATTGGAAAATACTCCTCAAGAAGAGTAAGACCATTAGCTGTTCAATTCGATAGATACATAGACGTACAACACCTGTTTGAGAACAGAGAGTACTTACCCGAAGGAGTATTCATAACCCGGGAATACACCGAGGAAACTGAGCAATGTCGATGCTTACTGCAACCTATATTAAACTTTGCAAAAAAGAAGCAGAAATATAAAGGCAAATGTAGGCTTGACGAGGATACTCTTGTGATAAAAGGAATACGTTACAAAACCTCCGATCTACATAAATTACCTGAAGACATCAATGGCTTCGCATCCACTAGTAAATCAAAAGGAGGTGCTCTGAGTTTCTTTGGAGAACTAAACCCACTATCAAACTTTCACCGATGTTCGTTTGTGATTGATAGAATTACCTTCCACAGTAGTGAACAGTATATTCAATATACAAAAGCTAAGTACTTTGGTGATGATGGCATAGCCACACAAATCTTAAATCAACCCAGTCCGCTCAGTTGCAAGAGACTAGCAGAGGATATTGAGGACTTCAGTTACTCCGCATGGTCAGAGAATGCCAAAAACTTGTGTTCCCCCGGAATCATGGCTAAATTCAATCAAAATGAAGATCTTCTAAAGTTACTAAAATCAACCGGTGATTTTCTATTGGAAGAGGGTAGCTTTGACAAACTCTGGGGTACTGGTGTCCCCCTACATAGTGATGACAATCTCAACATGGATAAATGGGCCAATGTAGGCATCCTGGGAGAGATACTTATGTCAATCAGAGATAATACTACAATACATCAAACTGATGCAGTCCTTGATACTATACGAAGCACCAGTTCCAGCTGTAACACAATGCCATCCAACTCTCAGGTCGAGTCTGCAATGGACACCACTAGTGTCGTTTGATTTCTGGATATAACGAACATTCATGTCTGCATCACTTCTAGATGCATTGATCTGTATACAAACCTATCTCCTAGATACAGCTAAGTGTTTACTTCTAGATGTAATGACATACTTCCCTCACAACTTTTTTGGATACAACAAATGGACGTATGGTGTTCGACTTCTAGATACAACAACCGATAAAGCATACATCACTTCAAGATGCAACGTCTTGTTGACACACCAAGTCCTTCTATCTATCTTCCAGATACAACGAAATGTGTACTTCCAGAGATAACAAGCTAATTTCATGGATGTAACATTGACTTATGTCTCTTCTGGATGTATCAATATTTTATCAATCACTATATTTTGGATGTAACACTCTGCGAATACAATTATTCAAGGTATGTTTAAATAGTTGTTCCTCTACCAATGTTAAGCAGTTCCAGTTACAACAACCTTATATCCCCCCTGGCACCACCAGATAGCTGTTATTACATAAGTCAGACTACACTCTACTTGTGTGTCACCCACTATCACCTCACCATCCTATTTATTCTTCTCATTGTTGCTTTGATGTGTGTTCATCTGGTTAATCAGTCACTTAATACTCATCAACCAGCATTTGTTTGTAATGATTTGTATGACAACTGTGATTATATATCCCCCAAAGAATTATCCAAAATTGATCATGGTGATGATCTGTGCATTTTGTAGCAGAATGTACGTGGCATCTCGAACAAAAAAGATGAATTTTTACGTCTGTTGAGTGATTGCAACATCGATATAGCAATATTGAGTGAGACATGGATGAAACCAAGTAACTCATTTAGCATACAGAATTATCAATTTATAGGAGAGGCTAGGGCATCAAAAAAAGGTGGAGGTGTTGGTTTTTTAGTTAGATCCAATATAAGATTTAGGGAAAGAAAAACCATGCATATAGAGTGTAAAAATTGTGAAAATGCTGTAATTGAGGTTAGAACTTGTACTAGCTCATCTTCTTCGTATCTATGTACCGCCCCCCAAATACAGAGGCTACTGCTTTTTTAGAGACGTATTCCAAATTAATTGAGAAACTAAATTCCACTAAACACGCCAAAATAGTGATTGGCTAAGACCACAACTTGGATTTTTTGAAAAATGACAAACATCAACCGACTGAACAATTTATTGACTATAATTTGGCAAACAACTTATATCCCTGCATCACAAGACCTACAAGAATTACCCAGACAAGCTCGACACTCATAGACAATATATTGGTGGATGATACCTTCTATCAAACCCAATCTAGCAATGTGGTAATAACTGATATTAGTGACCACCTAGCCTGTCATGTAGTCTTAAAAAATGTTTATTTAGAATGTCTACCTCATGTATATAAGAAAATTAGATGTATCAATAAGAAAGGATTGGATGGACTAAAAAATGAGTTACAGTCCACCAGCTGGAACGAGATTATTGATGAATCAAACTGCAACATGGCTTTTGATTCATTACATGGTAAAATAGAATCACTTTTAGCCAAGCACCTGCCTGTCCGGGAATGCAAAGTGAAATGAATATCAAAGGTCAAAGAACCATGGGTTACATCTAGTATTTCTAGATGTAACACTAAACAACTGAAATTATACAAAAAATCACTTCTTCCGGATGCAACACCTATTGATGTGTTGACCTATAAGAATTACAGAAATTGTCTATGCCGTATCAAAAGGTCATGTAAACTGACCTATCACAATGAGCTATGCATCAAATTTAAAAGTAATACTAAGAAACTTTGGAAAATCATAAATCAAGCCTCTGGTAAATTAAATAACAAATTAGACACTATAGAGTGTCTGAATATATCTGGTACAAAAGTCTATGAAAAGAAGCTTATTGCAAATGAATTCGCAAACTTTTTCGCATCAATTGGTCAAGTATATGCAAAAAAATTAAGTGCGGAGGACAATTTCACACTTGAGCATTACATGTCGAAAATGCCCACTAATAACAAAAGTATCTTTCTAAGACCAACCAATATCTATGAGATCGAGAGGATCATTACTGGTCTGAAAAATAAAACTAGCAGTGGCTGTGATGGTCAACTATTAAAGGAAATTTATGTACCCCTCTTGGCGCCCCTTTGTGAAATATTCAATCTATCACTAGCTGAAGGTTGCTTTCCTAATAAGATGAAAATGGCAGAAGTAGTACCACTCTTTAAAAGTAAAGATGCCTCTGAAAAAACAACTACAGACCTATCTCATTACTTATTACAATTTCAAAAATTTTAGAAAAGATAATCTACAGTCAAACATACGAATTCCTTACTCAGAATGATTTAATATATGATGGTCAGTATGGGTTTTGAGCCAAACATAGTTGTGAACATGCAATAGAGGAATTGATTGGAAGTACTGTAAAAGGTTTTGAAAATAGTAAACACACTGTGGCAATTTTTCTAGATTTATCAAAGGCTTTTGATACCCTAGATCATCAAATATTGTTATCTACACTGGAGAAGTATGGTGTTCGTGGCACGGCAAACAATTGGTTCAAAAGCTACTTAAGTGGTCGTAAAATGAGGGTAAAAATAGATCATGATTACTCAAATTCAGTACCTGTAAGCCTATGCGCACCACAGGGCAGCTGTCTAGGTCCATTATTGTTCTTGATCTACACAAACGACCTTCACCTTCATGTCAGTGAATCCTCCTGCATATTGTTTGCAGACGATACTACTTTATACAAAAGTCATTCCAATTTAAATTATTTGAGATGGAGCCTGGAACACGATCTGACTTCAGTATCATATTGGTTTTGAGCCCATAAATTAACACTGAATGTGGACAAGTTCTGTCTAGTTTTTTTTAACAAAAATAAAAAGCATACCAAGTTTAAGTTAACAGTTGATGGATGTAACGTTCTGCAGAGCACACACACAAAATTCCTAGGAGTTTGGATAGACAAAAATTTAAATTGGAATGTTCACATTAACCATTTAATCGGTCATCTAGCACAAGCCAAAAAGTTGTTACACTGCAGTAAAAACATGTTAACTGAGGATGCAAAGCGTATTCTTTATTTTGCCCAGTTTCAGAGTCTATTGTGCTATGGCTTGGTAATTTGGGGTAACATGATCTCTAAACAGCGGTTAAATTGACTCAAGAAAATTCAATCAAAATGTATGAGACTTGTAGAGAAAATACTGACTGGCAAACTGATGTCCATTGAGAAATTAATAGAACTAGAAAATCAGAAACTGGCGTATAAATTCCATCACCAACAATTACCAAAAAAGATCCAATATACTCTTATGACAGATAGCAAGCGAAAAAGCCTCATGAAAACTCATGGCTACAATACCAGAAAGAAAAACATACTGAACCAACCCTGGACTCATAATGTTGAGTACCAAAGAAGTTTCCTTAATAAATGCATTTCTGCAATGTCATCAGTTCCAGTTGTAACACTAGACTTGCCTAACATCAAACAGTTTGTAAGAGCCGTAAAAAATGTCTAGCTTCAAGATGCAACAGCCCTTTAGTATCTTTGAGATGTAACCTAATTATGACTCATTCTTACTGAAACAGTGTTTCTAGATGTAACATAGCATAAAGACTAACTCTAGATGTAACGTTGATCCTGACCACAAATATTACATTAATTCTGGATGTAACGCTCTATCAACGCTGATTTCCAGATGCAACCGTTATACTTATTTGCCAATCTGTCTGCTGGCTGCAACCACCCACTTAATTTCTATATGCAACATTGTTATTTTAGAGTACTTTCGAGGTACAACAGGCATGGTAACTTCATTATCCTGCCTGTTGGATGTAACGCTGAAATATTTTCTATATGTAACAGCTATTGCTTACTACGTTGGGTATTCACACACATTTAATCTGTATTACCATGTAGTTGAGGAATCTCGCATAATTGTCATTTTTGATTCATCGTATACCAGTTATCATTTATCCCATCACAAACATCGTCGTGAAGTGAGAACTGCTTCAGAATGAACCCAGTCTACCGGTATTTCTATCAACTTGTCTAAAACCACCAAAATGGCGCACGAAGAAAAAGGATCTATGCTGCATGAATTATATAAATCTGTCTTTAACTACATAGTGCAGGAAGAGTTCTCAACTTGTGTGGCACCAATCACAGCAGGTGACGGTGTAACAATTCGTGAATTCAATGAGGGCGATTATTCCCATGATTTTGAATTAGATATGTCACACATGTACACTCACGGAAATTTCTATGACGGGAATCATGTGTTCAGATTTTTTGGTGATTTATGTGATAAGTCACATAGTGACATCAGATCAATGGTGATCACAGAAGTCCAAACGGCCTCAGATTATTACGCATCTGTTCTTAAAGTGTGTTTTTGGAACCACCGTACGGACATCGAGGATTGGTGCTTGTTTATGAAAAACCCCGGTGTCAGGGCTGACGAAATGTGTCTTTATGTACTGGGGATTTTGTTCCAACGTCATGTCATGGTCATCACGGAATCGCTTCCCTGGAGTACAGTAAATTCGAAGTGCTTAGATCCAACTGTAAGTCTTTACAGTCACTACAGAGTTCACTTAGTACATCTTGGCAACAACCTCTATGCCTCCTTAAAAGTAAAAGAAGGTAGTACTGTCAACGAGGCTCCATTAACCTTCCCGTTGAGTGTTCACCACCCCGTAAAGCCTCTTGACAACCTAGATCTTTTGTCACATCTGGCGGGTACCAAAGAAAAATTACCGGAAAGTGGCATACAGAGTGACAGTTCCAGACGCAACACACCGACACACAAGTCAACAAGCACATCGGATTTATCTGATCCAGACCACCCAGATGAAACAGTGACCAACACTGACATTTCTGGTTGCAACAAATAGACGTTCAACCAACACCAACTTCCAGTGGTAACATTGTTCCATCTTCTGGAGGTAACGATTTAGTTAATACCAACACTGTTAATCCTGGATGCAACATAAGTGTTATTCAGTCAACATCGACTTCAAGTTGTAACATTGCTCAAGCTTTTGGAGGTAATGGTTCAGTTGGTACCACTAACAATTCCGGATACAATGACGCAAGTGAACCACCAACTTCTTTGGATACTGGAGACGTTACCGCTCATATTAATGCTGTTGAGGACATTAACAACAATGTGGACCCAGTGGATAATGGTAATGCACATAATACCACCACAACAGATGTGCCAAACATTATTAACAAGGACTGCAAAA
>JBCAUG010731911.1:0-11941 GCA_038406175.1 Haplosyllis leylae | reverse complement strand
GAAAATTGGTTTAGCAGATTTGGACTCAGCATCAAAAGTTAAAAGTTGAAAATTTTTTGACCCTTCCCCCCCCTCACACTGGACATAGGGAAAATTGGTTTTCAGCAGATTTGGACTCAGCATCAATAGTTAGAAGTTGAACATTTTTTGACCCCTCCCCCCTACCCCACTCCAAGTGAGGTGTGTGGAACATCTTGCGGAGACTAAACCTTTGACCACGTATGGTCAATATTCTCGTTGTCTTTTGACTGGCTGTGAACATTTGCCAGGGATGATTGTTGTAGAAATAAATGTGTGGGTAGGTCAAAAGTGTGCTTGTGGTTGGGTTGGGTAAACACAAGTAACACCAGTAGATAGTGAAAGCAACAATGTTGCTGCTACTACATGTGACTTATATTTGTGTAGTGTACTATTTTGGGCGATGGTACAGGACTATCGGGAATGTAATAAGTCGGTTGTAATTTGGGAGCTACTTGGTATGCGGCATCTGGTGGATGTGAGAAAAAAATTGAGATCGACAATTTACGTTTGTGGTGCACGAAGGGTTAATATTTTTGCATACCATTTCACCAAAGTCTGCCATTGGCAGCTGCTCTGCCATGAACACTGGCAGAAGCATGGCCAGAATAAAGCTTCTAAGCACAGCCGTATTGTTGCTATGGTGATGATATCAATGCGTGTAATTTTTTTTTTTTCGACCAGTATTTATACTGTGTTACTCACTTTTTCAGTGAGAACTCAACAGATTTCCAACGTTACTGTCACGTCAGCTTTTGCAGTAGTCAACATAATGCACAATACGCACTCACAACAGAACAGTGTTGATTATAATGAATGAAACTGATGGTTTCGTATTGTTACCGCACATTTTGTTGGGTTTCATTGACAGCAGCATCTGGAGTGATGTTGCAACACAAGTCACGTTGTAAAGACACGAACAGTTCAAGGACGGAGACGTTTGAATGGAAATTTCCGTCAAGTTGCAAAGTCACGAGCCTCACATTCGTCATGTGTCACGTGCGTCATGAACATGCAGGAATTCGAATGTCTGATATTTACTTCCAATGTGATCTTGCATGTTTCCATTCTGATTGAAATTCACCAGTTATTCTTTCCTAATAAATTAACGAATTGCAAAAATATAATGGCTTGTTATCTGATCACTATTGTTGCAGCAAAAATGTGTTTTAATGAGTGAACCTTGTGTGAGTCAAAGTTTCAAATGACAAGTTGATCAGGGAACTCTTCATTAACCCTTGGTGAAGATCAGAAAATTAGTGTAAGTTTGCTGTACATATGTTGTGGCTATTTTCAGAATTGTAGAATGTAGTTCTTGAGGACCCCCCCCCCCCCATCCTCAATTCCTTGATGCCCAAAAATTTTGGTGTTTATTCCACCTTACAAAACTTGTCGATTGAGCTTTTCCTTTTTGTGCAAGAAAATTTCAGAATTCCTGCAAGATTTAACCTGGTGACTATACGTCCACAGATAAAACTGTGCCTCAGAGGCACTTCAATTATGCTTCACTGAAGTTCAATATAACGGAGTCTTCCAAACAGAAGTTGAATGTGTACCTGGGTAGAAGGGAATGCAATGAATCAGTAGTGTTTCCTGCAGTCACGTCAAAGAGAATTAAATTCAACACCAAAGTTAGAAAGCCGCCATGCATCAGGTACAAGAGACTGCAGGAAGCTGGATACCACGAGCAACTGAACTGATTATTAATGGACACATACTTCCAAATAAAGTGTGTTTAAACTTGATTATGAATAATGTCTGACCTCAAACAGTTATTTATTATGACGAACTTTTGAAATGGAAGGGACTTTAAAACTTGTAAAAGGTGAACTAAATTTAGAAATACGAAACAAAGAACCAAATTATCAAGACAGGTAACAAACAATAAATTCGAATATTTACTTGCAAAATAGTTTATTCATTGAGTAAATTAACATGCAATTTTAAAAACCAAAATATTATTATCATCAAATGAGTTTCACTAACTCATTATTTGCTTTAAATCCTGAATCCGTTGAATCCATTCCATCGAAAATCATTGAACGTGATCGGAGTTTCGTCAGTTCCCTGCCAGTAGACGACGAAGATCTCATCTCCTACAAAGTAGTATTGCTGTCGTAATTATCAAAATTTTCTGCTTTTGAAGGAACTACAATTATATTACACTGAGTGGCATTTGAAAAATTAACACTCGCATTTGCAAGTTGGGACACGCTCCTCTGTGAGGAGATTAATGTTTCTAAAAACTTAAATTTTTGCACAGCTCATCACCTTCAACAGCATAAACAACTGCAGTACATGTCCCTTGATCCCAGTGTTCAGTATCAGTACTGTCTCCATAGGCAGCACAAATCGCCTCGTCATTCAGTCGGATGTCGAAAGTGGCTATTTCATTTATTGGAACAAGAACATAGAGGGAGAAGAAGTAGAATCCGTCTCCTCCAGGGGGCACTGTGAATATACCAGTGTCAGCATTGTAACTGAAATGGTATGGTGCAAATGACTTCGTTCAAACATTTGAAGGCAATGAAATTATTTATTTATCTGGCAGACCAAGAAAGATTGTGAGTACATCAAAATGTTCTTTTTTAACAAATGTGACGAAAACTCCAGACAATTTTTAATTACCAGATTTGATGTAATATTTTTCCAAAAATGAATGCTATTTAAAATGACTTTTTGTAAACTCCACTCAGTACCTGACTCCAAGCACTGACACTACACCGCTGTGGTCAAATGCTGTGAGTGCTCCAACTAGGTTTAGCGCAATTAGATCTATGTTGTTGATCTAAATACTATGGCTGTAGAAGATCGAATGGAAGGGGAGGCACTAGAGTGCCCCCAAGGGTCCAGTTTCCTTTGTTTTGTGTAAATTTAAGAAAGTTGACCAAAATATTAGGTTGATACCCCCACCTTTTTTTTCCATACATTTATTCTCCTTTCATTCCTCTGGTAATGGTCTTGAATGGAAATGCACAAGCGTAGGGCTTCAATTACGCTTACGGTCAAAGTCTCCATTTTTGTACCATTTAAAATGCGTTCAATCCAGCCCTTGTGTGCTGTTTTTCTTAACGTCAAAAAGATCAAAGGTGCCGCTCGCAAAAACGGAGACGTTGACCATAAATGTAAATGAGCCTTTATCTGATCTGGAGAGCGCTTTATGCGAACAACCTACCCATTTCCCTCGTTGAGTAGAACATCCTCAAAAACTACGGTGGACTCATCAGGGATCGTGGTGGACGACATCAAATGTGATTGAAAGGCAATTGTTTCTGAAATCAATACCATATATTTGATTCTGAATGTTTAAGAATAGTATAAAAAAATTCAAAATACAGCGCTTTTGATTTCTAATATTTTATCACAGTGTTGATTTAAAATGAAATCAACTGTGAATTGCATTTTACGCACCGTTAGATGGACTTCCTCCGCCATTTTCTTCTAGGACCGTAACTCTGGCATCCAGCATAACATCTGTCATCTGCAGCCCTAGGGTGATATAATGATAAATTGAAATACTTCACGTGTATGTAGATTTTTATTTAACAATTTATATAACACAAGGGATCCACCCTGGCTTTGGAACCAAGGCCAGACGTTACTAGAAGTCTAAAACAAAGGTACCATTGGCCCCACAAAAAAAACTTATCAATGTATTCAAAAAACTGAACAAATGCAAGATAACATTTGACACAAACGGTATTTGTTCAGAAAGATCCCATTACTAAGTGGGTTGACTAAAACCACAGCATTCTGTCAGGGCATTTGCCAATGATGGAAAATTTCTCTAAAAATACCTTGAATATTCTCCTCGGCAGCTGTGATCCGGGCCTCTTGAACAGACACAGTTTCTTCCAAATCTGTAGAATTAAGATTTGCACTGTTAAAGAAACAAGAAGTGGTTGAATATTTATTAAAGTGGAAAAGCCAGGATTTTTACCATTAACATCAGTCTCCACGGCTGAGATCCTGGTCTCGTGATCTGCAGCTGTTCCCTCAAGAGTTTCCACCCTCACTTCCAGTTCCGCCACAGAGCTGTTCCCACCATCCCCTCCGTTCTCCTCAAGAACAGTTACTCGGAAATCCAGAGCAAGTGTCATGTCCTCGAGACCTAAATTTAAAGCAAAGTCAGTGACAGGTCCCGCATTTCCCAAAAGTGGGTGCCAACTGTAAACGGGTCTTTTTTTTTGGTTCATTCATATTTTTAGAAGACGACTTTCAAATTTCTTTTACTGTTCCTAGCTATATTATGTTTACTTTCTATCTCCTCGTGGACCTGTGTGCTGGAAGTTTCCAGGTTCAGCAATCGCTCATCCTGTATCACCTGTTGGTCAAATAGAAAGCCGACATCCTCATCCAGTCTTGTAACATCTTCCTCTATCTCCACAACCTAAACACGTAAAACAGTTTTCCTTTACTAATTACGAAAAAAATTCTTGCTGAATTCAGTTTCCATCATGACGGGTAGATTTTGATATTTTTCACTCTGTGTCATCCACGTATTCTGGCTTGTGATTTCAAAATCACAAGAGCACCAGAGTGCAGGAGTGCAAGGGGTAAAAGGGTACAAAGGTTCAAGGGGTACACGGGTGGAAGGATGCAATGAAGGCAAGACTATGAGGGCACAGGGGTACAAGAGGTGCAAGAGGTGACAGTGTGCAGCGGTGCAAAGGCACAAGGGTGTAAGGTCCAAGGGGTGAAGGGTACAGGAGTGCAAGGACACAATTGGTGCAAGGGTGCAAGGAGTGCGAGGGGTGAATCACCTGGTGAAACTTTCACTACCTGATTTGTTTCTCATCGGGCAACAATACAAAATTAAAATGGGACTACATAACTATACCTGAATCTCTAACAGAGCCACCCTTTCTTCTATCGTAGTGTTTTGAACCAATGGATCTGAAGAGAAAACATAGGCAAGAAAAATTTATTGTGGAGAATTATGGTGTAAATAAACACTGAGGAATAGACTTCAATTGGGGTTTAAAGCCCATAAATGACCGTTCAAAGGCTTTTATTTCACATAAAGTACCGTTTTAACAAAAGAAATTGACCCAGATGTGATTTAATGAACATTAAATGATAACAGTATTCCTGTAGCTTGTACTTTTTATGATTGTATTATATGTTCTATTTACCATTCGCATTTCCTAGTCGATCCGACGAAAACCGGTATGCACTATCTGCATCCAGCAGTTTTCTCACGCCTGAATTGAATTGCTCAAGGTCCTACGTGTAGAGAAATGAACATCAACGCATGCCTATCATTAATACTAAAATATAAGGAGTTGTGTGTCTGTGTGTCTGTGTGTCTGTTTGTGTGTCTGTGTGTCTGTTTGTATGTCTGTTAGTATTGACTGACATGACAAACACAAAAATCAAGCAAAATTAGGCAAATAGTAAACTATTTAATGTTAATGACTCAAGACGTTCACACAGTTGGGGTTGCGAGCTACTAATTTGGTTTAGATAATTCCAAGCTAAATTGCGGACAAGTTTACATGCAGCATTGGACTGAAATACAGACGAGAGATAACCGCCCCCCCCCCTGCATCCGCCACTGCAAATTTTTCATTCAGCAACTTACGTTAACACGCTTCAACAGCTGTTCGATAACCTTTCCCTGCTCCACAACCAGTCGATGCCAATCCTGCGGCAACAAAACATAGTAAATGGTTCATAATGTAGCTGACTTTCGGCGACATGGTATGATATAATATGAATAATGTAGCGGACTTTCGCAATGTTTGTAAAAAATCATGTGTTTATAAAAATCTCAGAAACAATTGCAGAATAACCTCTGTAGTCATGTCAAAAGTTTATATTCAGTTAAACATGATAACTGATCTTCAATTGATAAGAGTCTGTTGAAAGCGTAGTTTAACGTAATGCATCTGTAATATTTTACCGCTAAACAACATAACGTAATACTTTATTCATATCATATCATACCATCTCGTCGAAGTTTGCCATTGGTAGCTGCTTCGCCAGGAACACTGGCAGAAATGTAGCCAGAATAAAGGTTCTTAGCACAACCATATTGTCACTATGGTGATGATATGAATACGTGTTATATCGACCACCATTTATACTGTTACTCACTTTTTCAGTGAGAACGCAACAGATTTCAAGCTTCTAACGTCAAACATGGAGACGTCACGTCAGCTTTTGCAGCAGTCAACATAATGCACAGTCAACGCGCACAACATAAGAGTCTTGATCAAAGGAACACAGCTGCTGGCTCCTTAGAACCAGTCAGCTGGTCTTACTGGCATGAATTGGAAATTGGACGTTTCCACGTAAGACATTAAAATCTGTTCACCATAACTGACTATAGCAACTTCCAACCAATCCCAATCCGTTATTGTCAAGGCGTCAGCTCCGACTGCTTCTGGTGATGAGTTCCAATAGATGCAGGATAGGATGTCTTTAATAGCCTTAGATGTAGTGATTGATAGGGATGTGTTTACATCACAATACTCAGCGATATATTATTAGCATTGTTACTGCAAATGTGTCTTGGGTTTTATTGACCGCAGCATCTGGAGTGACGTTGCAACACAAGACACGATACAAAGTCACAAGCAGATCAAGGTGCAATAATGTTTGGGTGGAAATTTCCGTCATCATCACGGACTGTATTCAAATGAAACTCATGACTTGTTCGCTCGGGAGAAAATGTCAAAATTTAGCACTTTTTCAAGAAAATATTCAATTCTTGTGTCAAAAAGTAAATGATGACAGCATATTTGGCTTGATTTTTTAATTTTACGGTCAATCGTTTGGTGAGATCCCTGCTGAAAAAAGGTTAAATCACCTCAAAAATGTTCAGGAACATGAATTATTTTCCTCAATTGTATTTATAACGTGTCATCTTAAAATTTGTGAAAGATAAATAATATTTGTGATTGCCATAAGTTCTTTATTTCCTGTGAAATTCTACATGAATTTTAAAATGATAAAGTTTAATCAAGGAGTTGCACTCAAATCATAATTTTCAATGTGATATCCTGAAGCCGTTGAAGCCATTCCATCGTCTGATTGTATTAACTGTTATTGGAGTCACATCAGTTCCTTGCCAGTAGACTACCTTAATGTCATCTCCTGTAGGAAACAGTGATCGGAATCAGTCAACAGAAGATTTAACTTTTCATTTCACCTTGAAAACCATTCATACTCAAGAAGTCAAAAACATACCATCCGCATAGCTCACAGAATCATTTAGAATAGACTTATAATGTTTTATTTGACCTTAATGGCGCGTTCACACTGCACGGAACCGGGACCGGGACAGGGACAGGGAATGGAACTGGCACGCACAATAGGAGACAATGGCTCTGATCCCATTTCAGGTCCTGGTGCAGTATGAACAGTTCTGTATAATATATACAAACCCATTTTTTCCCGGTCCCTGTCCCTGTCCCGGTTCCGTGCAGTGTGAACGTGCCATTAGTGCTGACTTGTCGCCATCACCTGCAAGTACAATCCCCACCCCATCTGCATTCACAGAGCTGCGAAAGGCCTTCGTAGGTCCCCACCATGGGCCCAAAATTTTGGGGCAAAAACCGTCAATCACTCTACCACTCTAACGACTCTAACGAGCCACCAAAAAGGAAAATTGAAGCACTGGTACCAAGGTCTGCCACAAGCCAAACGTTCACGTAAAGTTAGTTGGTCGTTCGTTAGCAATGGAAACATTCTAACTATGTTATTATTTCACACGTGGTTGTCAATTATCTCGTTCACTACGTAACAATAATCGGTGTATTTAACCTTTACACTGTTTCACACAGATAAGTTCAGGTGTAGATTTCCGCTTGTGACGAGCACTTACATTCGAGTTTTCCTGATTCAAACTTATTAGATTTGTCAAATCTAAGTAGTCTGTACTTCAAATAATCACCACTTTCGTGAATTGACATGCACGACTGGTTTTGTCAAATCCAGCTTGAGGTAACAATTTGACAAAAAGGGGGAGTGAATTAAGGAAAACTAAATTGGCAGAAATGAAAATTGTGCTCAATACAAAGCGAATTTTTTCATTAATGAATATTTTCTATTCTTCCAATGAAATTGCCCACTTTGCTCGGGTGTTCGTTGTAGCCGAACTCGTTGTAAGCGCGACCCAGCAAGTAGATGATAATTGGCTGCTTGTAACCAAAGACAAATAGATGAATTTAAATCCACTTTTGCATCCGGACAAGTAACCCCGACTTTAACTTGTCCAGATAAAAATCAACTTGTAAAAAGAAATCTGAGTGTTTTTGTGAAATTCCAAGATGTCTATACAGGACTAAAATTAAGTCTATTAGTTAAAGAACGATGTATGAATGTGAAGGAAGAACCGCCAAGTTTTCGCCCGTATATCTTACCCAGTTCTTTGGTGTGAAATATGCGAGACCGAAGGTGGAGAATGTTTTTAGAACTGAAAGACCACTGTATAAGTTCTTTAATTTGTGGGAAAGTTCAAAGCAGAAATAAAAGCGCCGATAATGTACTACCAGAGGCCACATTTCATTGGGAGTGGTAAGTCTGCTAAAAGTTTCCGTCTCGGTGTCTCCACCGCTTTGTTCTCGTCGTAACCTCACCGATCGAGATGTGTCTTTGTTTTGTAAAGGCCCATACACACCAAGCGTCAACGACAAAACTATTTTCACGCAATTCTGACTTATTCCCTGCGTCAACTTGGTTATGCCATTGGTTGCTATGCATGACGTCAAAAAGTATTGACGTTACGTAGCGGTTGACGATCCGTGTGAACAGGCCTTTAAGGAGTAGATGGAAAAAAGTGAAACCAACACAACTTTTGTCAAAAGAGGTAGTACAAGTGCAAATTCACAAATTAATCCTTGGTTTGAATGAACAAATAATGTTCATTTTGTTAAAGGCCTGTTCGCACAGAGCGCTAGAAGTATCAACTTTTTTGACGGAATGCTTGGTAACCTATGTCGTCATCAGTTTGAAAGAGCCTAAAGACCCACTCACACCGTGAGACAGCGACTGTGTCAGATCTGTTTCTCATCGAACATCGATATCCCTGTAACCCAAAAGTTAATCGAGTTTTTCCTGAATGTTTTCATTGAATTTAGGGGATTCAGTCACAAAAATAATACGATTTATTAAAAAAAAGATTGCTGTATTCGAACCACCTATCTCTAAGTAACAAACCATTGCTCTATCTCAGTGCCAGGAAGGCATAGGTAACACAGAGAATCTTTAAATTAACCCCATTTCATGCTTCAGTGATCTTTCAGATTCCATGTATTCAGTGATTTTTGTCCCATGATTTAGGGGAAAACTCGATTATTGCTGTCACAGCATGTGAAGTGGGTGACCCACTACTTGTGTCTAACATACTGCGTAGTCGTAGTCGCAGTCGTTGTCGTACCGTGTAAACAGACCTTAATAGACGAACAAAAAAACCATGCGTAAATTTAATTCTCCGACCAACCAGCCGAACCACCATTGGTCGTGCGACGTGTGGTTTGATTTCACTGAATGAAACTTGTAAAATGTTGCTAAACCCAAAGTAAACATTTCACGGGAAAAAAAAGCGGCCTGTTGACACAGAACATCCCTCTGTGTTGCGTTCCCGCAGCCATTAGTTAGTTCACTCTGCAACTTTTTTTACCCTCGTTCTTCAAGAACTTTTCTATTTTGTGATGATTTTATCTGAAACGTTTTTCAAGCGTTTATTCATATTGTTTTACTGATGATATTTGTTTTTATTTTGTAGAATTGCCACCACCTCCGTACAGTAGTGCTGTGTCTGAAAAAGGTACGTAAAAACCTTTTTATATGAACTCAGAATAATTACTGAAGTACAGCAGAACATCTCTTTTGCGGTCACTTCTTTGGGCGGCGACTTCACTCTCACGACCAACTGTTAATTATCTGGTCCATATAATCTTATTCTTCCGGAAACCATTAACCCTTTTTACGGCCAAAATCTTTTTAACTGTTAAATGTTTTAGCACAACATTGTCATTCCTTTTTCTGATGAAACGCTGAGATAATTGCTTGATTCTGATTGGTTGTTTTGTTTATGACGTTACAGACGCAGTGAGTGGATTACTGGACGTGTCCACCTCGTCCACGTCACGTGATGCAGTGACCACGGAAGAGACGCCACTTGTTTCCACGGAGACGGGAGGGACGCCAAGCGAGTTTCGTCCAGCGCAAACTGGTAAGTGACCTTAAAGATTACACTTTGCCGTTGATTTTTGGTAGTCAGCTATGGATTGTTGGTTCGAGAAGAATTTGCTGGGAATTTGTACTGTATCATTGGTTACCATGGCAATGAACAGATTAGCATTGTGTATGAGGAATGATTATTGTGTTGAATTGAGTTCGAAGGTTTTAAATGAGTGGGGTTTTTCCACAGAACTTGCGGGAGAAATATCAGTTTGCGTTCAGTTAGTTACCAGTTCAAATTGCCATGGAATGTTTTTACTTTTATTTGGTGTTGCGTCTTTGGTTTTCGAGGCAGTAGATAGATAACGCTGTAGATTGTGGACTATCGAATTGAATGGATTTGTGGAATTTTCAGACGCAGCATGCAGTTGTACGAACTATCAGGCTGTGTTCGGTTATCGGTATTTTGTGTTACGTTGAAATATTTCCTGTCGGTTTCTGGATTTTAGGTTGAGATATTTCTTGTCGGTTTCTAGATTTTACGTTGAGATATTTCCTGTCGGTTTCTAGATTTTACGTTGAGATATTTCCTGTCAGTTTCTGGAATTTACGTTGAGATATATCCTGTCGGTTTCTGGATTTTATGTTGAGATATAACCTGTCGGTTTCTGGATTTTACGTTGAGATATTTGCTGTCGGTTTCTGGATTTTACGTTGAGATATCGGTTTCTAGATTTTACGTCGAGATATTTGCTGTCGGTTTCTGGATTTTACGTTGAGATATCGGTTTCTAGATTTTACGTTGAGATATTTCCTGTCGGTTTCTGGATTTTACGTTGAGATATCGGTTTCTAGATTTTACGTTGAGATATTTGCTGTCGGTTTCTGGATTTTACGTTGAGATATCGGTTTCTAGATTTTACGTTGAGATATTTCATGTCGGTTTCTAGGTTTTACGTTGAGATTTTATTTTACGTTGGACTTCGTCCAGGAAGCGTTAGTTGACGTCTACTTTACGAGGAAACTAGTTCCGTCGTTGACACAGATTTAACGACTCGTCCTGTCTCACTGGGGTAGAAGAGAACGAGTCTAAATCTGTGATCGTTGATGATTCCATGTTAAGGGTCGTTCACCTCGGTTAAAAACGAATGTGAAAGCGATCACAATTTGGACGATTCACAACCCATTAACACGATACATTGAATTGAACAGAAACGATGTCGCTTTCTGATGGTTTTTCTTCTTCAGAAATTCAATGTGCGATTCACGTAAAAACCAGACGATTTTTTGGGCTTTTAGTGTAAATGCACTTTCACCAGGCGAATCGCTTTGACATTCACTTTTCCTCACTGTGTATACGGCCTTTAGGGTGTGTTTATAATGAGCGAAAGCGATGGGCTCTTGGGGAATCTATTTCGCTTCCCTTTCGCTTTACGTAAGTGTGATTAGACCCTTACAGCGGAGACTCGAGTATCGCGGCGATCTCTCCAGTGTTATGCGGAACTGTGTTGTTACTCGACCACGCATATCGCTCTAGTTGTCTGAATTACAATACATAGAGAGGATACATGACACCGTGGGCGAATTGAGCATAATCGATTCACGTTCAGTGGCGCCACTCTTATAATATACCGTAAATGTCGCAAATAACGTGCATGCACATATGACCAACTTTTTGCACTGGGCATTATTTGAGAACATCAAAAAGCCATTTTCACAACAGACAAGGAAGTAAGTAATACTTTTTATAAGTAGCACAGTACAGATTCTCTGGTTGAGAATGATGAGCTGG
>JBCAUG010731900.1:0-11941 GCA_038406175.1 Haplosyllis leylae | reverse complement strand
GTCATAAGGTGTCTTGTGTCCAAATTTGACAAAAAAATTCCAATGGGAAGTGTCCCAAATTGCCGATTCGAAGTTGCAGGTCGCTATCTATAAGGTGGTTTAAGTGTAAACTTAAACCACCTAAAAACCAGTAGTTGTGGTCAGAGGAAAATAAATGTCTAAAAAAATTTCTCATGGACAAGGACATTGGCAAGAGTGATTGGCCATCGACTGAAAGGTGTTCTTGTTTATGTAAGTGGTGCAACCCTTCCAAATTGAGTACCTGCAGTCTTCGTTCCACGATGTCTTTCAAAACTTCCGCAACATCTTCAGTGTGCGTAGGAAATCGTCGTTGTACATCATTTATCTTACAGTCTTTGGTAGTGTTTTGTACAGCATGAAAAATAGTAGTCACTGCACTCTCATCTAAGTTCTCCAAAGGACCATACAGAATTGGAACCCTTAGGATAATGTAATCTGAATTACAAATAAAAAATTTCTTACGAGCTCTATCCGAAAAAACAAACAAGCAAAAGAGACATCATTTTAATAAAGAATCTGGTATCACATTGACGTGGATATCCCATGGGTTATTCATGCATCTACAACATACTGTGGAAGTTAACAGTCTGGGAGTTCAGATCCAGTGCCTAAATTCGAAGTTATCTCAAACACACAAAATTGGCAATTAGCATCAGAGGCTTTACTACATGAAAACAAAAAAAAAATGTGACCCGAATGACTACTCAACTCCAACATTATTTAAAATTAATAACGATTTATTGTTTGGCCTCATGAATGTAAATGACATGAAATAAAGAATGAAATGTAACAAGCATGATAATTGTATTATTTTCACGACCAATGCATTAATGACATGAAATTACACATAAAACTTGTACAAGAAAACCACACACAAAACCGGCCAAGCCCAGATCAACTATTGGCCCGACAGTCCAGCTTTAATGAGCCAATGCACAATGACTCTTGCTCTACCCTTTTTTGACAACCTAATATCGTTGTGCTCAAAATACTGCTGTATACATTGTCCTTTTTCATCAAGAAACAAATGCTGCACTGCTACGTATTCTACACCCGCTCTTCTGTGCTGCACCACTCTCACCGCTGCAGCTATGGCAGGTGATATTTCTGTGACCTTTTTAGCTGTATCCTGATGATCAAGTGCCCTTGGTAACAGTCCTGAGGCTATGACCTTGGCATCTGTCTTATCCTTGACCGCATGCAACAACCCAATGACCTGGGCTATCACAACCTTGCACTGTGCCTCCATCACCTGATTGGTCCCAATCAATAACACCACTACTGGTCTGTTAAATGCCACATCGCCCATTCTGACTGCATCAGTCCAAGTTCTCCATGTGGATGCAGGCTTCGCCATGACAGTAACATATCTGTTCTGATTGAAATTAGTACCAATCATATCCGTGAGAAGTAACATCGAATTAGGCTGTGCCCTCTTCTTCTGCTGTAGATCCTGCAGTGGGGATCTATACTGCTCCTGCTGCTCTTTGATAATTCTGCGTTCAACATGGCCTAATACCTTCAAATCTCCTCTTGTAGTATCCCTGGGTAAACTTCCAATGTTTGCACCTGCGCATCGGTCCGGCCTGCTGTCGGGAACATATACGGCACTCCTGACCCTGGGTACTGGACTCCTGGACCGGTATTCTACAAAACATTCATAGCATCAGTAAAAACATTCATAGCCCTAATTCTGGCTTCTAGGGTGATATTAATGTACTGTAAATAAGCCTCCGATGCCCAATCGCCCAAAAGTCTTATCGCCTCGCTGGGCAAATTAATTTCAAATGCCCAAGATGCGCCTCCTCTGCACATACAATGACTTGTATACTTCTTTGGATTCAACCCAATATCGCTAATCCACTTCGCTAATTGTTTGGAGTATTTCCTATATGTGAGAGGTACCCATTTTTGCTTCTTATCTATGATCATGAAAGCTGCATCCTCAGGCTTGCCTGGACAGCGGCGCAGCATTTGAGTGAGCCATGTCACTGGGCAAATGCACCCCTGCATAACTTTCATCAACGGGACCACTAGCGATTTAGCTACTGATTGTCTGGTTTTTGACCATTTAATGTGGACTAGTACTAGATCCTGTGAAACCCTGAGGTCTCTTCTAGACAGTTGTTTCTTGCTAGAATATTTCTTAGCAGAAGCACTGACTACATTAGAACTTCTGAGAAACAGACAGAAGGAAGTAAGCATTGCTGTAAAGTACACCACTTGATTAATATCACTCTTGTCCACTTTCTCTTCTATCTGTGCCAGAATAGTTGGAGTCATCGGTTCAGTTTGGTTGCTGACATGGTCTAGCACCTTTTTAACACCATCCATTACTAGTTTAAAATATGGAGTCTCCACTGTCCACTGCACACCAGCATAAACATGCAATTTCCTTACACCGTTTACATAACCTTGCACCGTAGTGAAGCTGGAAATTGACAACGTGAGGAAAGCCACATATCTACACAGATCTCTCTGCCCTAGTGGAAAGGGATATTTATTTAATGTTTCACAAAAAGTTTTATACTTTTTTGCCTGTGATAGGAAATTTTTCCATGTGCCTTGTGCAGGTCCTGCAGTTGCTAGTTCGATGACCATTTCATCCAAGACTTGCAGCTTCCCAGCTACTGAAAACATAAAGTGATCATAACCATTCAATGCACCAAACAAAGTGATCATAAACCACCACCACCTCCTCAAGGTCACATCCTTGTGCATAATCTATAAACTTAATGCACACTTCATCATCGATGTACCATCTAGATAAATAATCTGGGATTCTGTTAGAAATTCCTGACACATGTATGGCTTTAAGCCAACATTTGTTAATTGCTGACAAGCATGCTATATCTCTTAGGCATTTCTGCATGAAAGTGTCAAGTGCTCTTCCATGATTTACACATGCCACGGAGGCCTCATTGTCACACAGTATTTTCAATCTTTTATTTGTAAATTTGTGACCCCATATCTTCAAGGCTACCACTATTGTGAGCAACTCCTTGTTTGCTATGTTGTTTGCTTGTTTTTGTATGAAGTCCGGGAATAGCGTGTGAAAGTATTGTCTTCCACAAATACCTCCTGCCCCTTGTAGACATGCATCTACTGCAAATGAATCATCTGGTTCTGAATCATCATACATCCACATTATTGCTGTCCCATCAAACTTTGGAAGGAATTCATACCACCATCTGATATCGTTCCTAGCCTCATCAGTTATGAGGTATGATTTGTGTTCCTTCATCCCTCTAATCATGTTGAGGAGTCTGGCGATGAAGACCCTGCCAGGCCTGATGCATTTTGCCAAGAATTGCAACTTTCTGATGAGAGATTGTAACTGCTGTAATGTACATGTATTTTTGAACTTCCACTCTTGTAGAATGTTCATGATTTCTTTTGTCCTATCTTCAGTTATTGCCATTACTTGATTTTCAGCATCCATCCAGACTCCCAATGCCTCAATGCAAGGTGTAGGGGGTCTGTCTAAATGCCCTCCACATGTCCACTTTGTATTGCTTACATTTCCTTCCAATGAGGTGTATCCTTCTGGCTAGTGTGTCAATGGTAGGATATTTAAGTTGTATGGCTTTTCCAAGGTATTCATCTTTAGGAATTCCATCATTAACAGATCCACCACTAGGAAAACTTAGGTCCAGTATGAATCTTCTTTTATTAGATTGTTTCTTAGGTCTTGAGTTCAGAGGAGAGGTGGCTACTCCCTCAGAGAATGGGGGAGATTCAAAAGGTCCTATTATGGCTCCATAATGCACTTCTTCCATCAAATAGTTATCCACCTGTTCAGGGAATTCATTAGCTCCTTTGTGATTGATGTGCACGCTAGTTATAGGTGCATTTTTGACTCTGTTGATAGGCCAACCAAACTTAAGCCATTCTACAATTTCAATGTCCTCATATCCCTGAAGATGAAGCTGGAAATAATCAAGGTCCCACTTATTTCCTACAGGTATCCTGCATCCCCATCTGTTGTGTTTTCCTGATTTATATACCATTTCACTTATTCTGATATCTTCTTGGAATTCCTTATATGCTTGGTTATTTGTAACTTCTTTGTTGTTGTCCTCCAAGACATATTTGTTGTTGCTACTGCTATCATCCTTATCCATAGTGTTGTCATTTTTAGAAGTGTCCTCCCTTCTGTTTCCATTTTGTAACCCATATTGTTGCATAACTTGTAATTGACTGATTTTGCCCAGCACTAGATTGGATATGTCCTGTTTGAGTTGCAGGATAATGTATTGATTGTGCTGTTTCTCCATGTGTTGCTTTTGCAGTCATTTGTTGTAAGGGCATATGTCTGATACCCTGCTGTGCATTTGTTTTCCATTCTTCATTTCCAAACACTTGGCACAACAGTGTATTGCCTCCCTCTCTTCCCCTCTAATGTTAACCTTGTGTCCAGATGTAAGCTGACATCCCACAGCAGTGTTAAAAGGCTTGCAGTACCAGTCACTAATTTTGGACTTGCTGTACCCATTCCCTTTGTCAGGTCTTATAACCGCTGTAAGAGCTGGCTTGTCCAGCATCATGGATTCCATCTCATGTAGGGGAGCATCCCACTCCATTTCATGAGCTTCAATACTAGACAGAATGGCTGCATAGAAGGATCTTAATTGTTTCCATACTACTCCTTTAAGCCTCCAATAGCTAATGTGCTCTAAGATCCTCATTCTGTTATCTGCTACGAACTTGCTTTTACAATCCCTTATGGTTCTTATTTCTCCCGCAATAAAGTGCTCAAATGTGAGTTCTTTGAACTGAATGTCCTGTTCTATAAATGCAAATTTCAGCTGTGTGTGAGGCCAAATTAATTTGGACTTAGCACGTGACACCGGTTTGTCTAACATTCCTGACCTGACTTTCCTGTTGTGCCCTCTGTCGCAAGACCCCATCCTGGAGAAAGAATCATCGATATCTGACTCACCTGATGATTCCTTTTCCATGTTGTCTCTGTCCTGTGACCATCTGTCACGTGACCTCCCTCTGCGTGGCCTTTCATCCTGCAGGGACCTCCTTTCCCTGCTGCGTGGTCTCCTGTTGCCTCTGGTATGGTCGTCCATCCAGTTTACCTCATATCCTGTTCTTCTGTATTGATTTCTGTCCTTGATGTACATTTCATCACGAGCTTGCCTCACCGGTGCTGCCCATCCTTTGTCAACCCTGCATGGTGGGTCCATCTGCGCTGCCATCCTGGGGGGGGGGGTGTTGGGCTCCCGTGGGGGGATCTGGTAGTCAGGCCAGATTCCATGTTGTTGTAGTGATCTCACTCCTGACAAACTGCAATAGTACAAATTATCTTCATTAGCCAGTCTCCTGGCAGTGTCCATGTGACTATTAGCCATTGATTCCATGGTTCCATGCCCTGTATTTTCCCTGTATCCCTCTGGTGGTTGCTCCCTAGGGTTCCCCCTTTCATTATTTGCCACATACATGCCTTCGTCTCCACTCACAAACCCAGAGTTTGGTATGGTCCCAGCGGGCCTACCCATGTACTGCCCTTCCTCCATGCCCAGCCTTTTGCCCGGTCTTACGTCGTTGTCCATGTGATTGTTGTTGGTTGCACTAATCACAGAAGCTCTACCCCTCCCTTTTGCCTTTCTAGATCTCTCCGTGTTTACACTCTGCCGGCCTACTGTAGGGATGTTGTCATGAGCATTCAATGCTACGTACCCTCTCCCGCCGTTATTGGTATCTGTTTCATACCTGTTCTCCTGCCAGCTATGGCTTTGAGTTTGTACTTCATAACATTGCCCGTCTGGCTCCTCCTCATAGTTCCTCCTGTACCTTTCTTCTTGTGCTTGTCTCTCTGCCCTGATTCTAGCTGCTCTCATGCTCTGGATCCTGTGCTCCATTTCATCTGCTTGCTCTCCTCCACTTCTGCGGCCATCTGCTGCTCTTGCACCAGTAGATGTTCCCTCCATCTGTTCTTCCTCTGTATGTTTTGCAGTCGCTGTTGATGTATGCGCTCCTGCTCCCTCATGTATCGCTCATATTCTTCATCTGATAGTGTTGCTATTTGTTCAAATGCTACTTCTTCTTGTTGTGGACATGATAAGGCTGAAACATGAGTGTTGACATGATCATCATTTCGCCTTTCAGCCATCTCTGGCTTTTGTTGTTTGACCTACTTTACTAGTTGTATTCTTTGGAGCCTTCTTGTTACTTTTCGTACTTGTTTTGCTAGGATGTTTGGGCCTGGCACCATTTCTGGTTTCATTGCCTTCCTCAGGGAAATCATTTTCAGACTGTTCGACCTCAAGTATTACATTGTCTAATTCCCTTTGGTCTTCATTACATGCGCCATCTTGTCGCTCTAGATCTAGACTTTCAACATGTTCATTTCACTTCTTACCATTATTCCTGTCTCTGTCTCTCTCCCCTGTCTCAGCGAAGCTTCCATAACATGATGGTTGTGTCATGCTTCTTCTTTCTCTTCCATTCATGACCTTTCAGTTCGAATTGACTTCTTATTTCCTTATTTAATTTTTTAAAGAAGTAACCAGTAACACGAACACTGTACAACTGACGCGAAAACTTAAATGAGGCCAAGATGGAGTCATCTGAATAGCCATTGGTCAAAATGATCCGCCAGGGGGTGGCACATCATTAATCCAACTGAGCAGTGAACCTAGGACCTCAGCCATTAAGATCTATTGTTCTCCTCTCTGAGCCAGTGAGGTATGTGCTACTTGAGATGCCTTTGAATTGTCTTTTGTTTCTGCACCACTTGAATCTTTAACTTGGATCATTTAGTCAGAACCAATAGAGAACGACCATGTGGAGACCTCCCAGGTGATACATGTCTATGGAGTTCTGAGAGGAAATCATTAGATCCAAATGGCTGAGGTCCCAGGTTCAATACTCACTGGGCATTTTGTTACTGGATTTTTTTGCCACTTTTTGGCACTCACTGACACGGTCAGCGCAGGGTACTTCACAGTAGGCTCCCCAGGAGACTAAACAGAACTCCTGAAATGGAGTGAAGGTACTTCGAAAGTATGGTGGACAGGCTGCGTTTGAACAAATCCCAACAAATCTGCTTTAAAATTGTGTCCAACCGTCTCGTTTGATTGGTGGCATAAGGGGCAATAGTATATAAAACTTTCTTCCACAGATGTACATGAAGATATTTGGCACACATTTGTGCATGGAATCAACCCCTCCCCCCGGCTTTTAGATTGCTATTTCCGATTCCAAGCAAACGGAAATGAATAGGAAAAGTTAGACCCATCCAAACATTAAACTGATATGGGGACGTGGTGAAAATCGACCAGCGTCCTGTCAGTTAGTCTCCCACCCGGATCCCGCCCTCATTTCAAAGAGATAGGTCTACTGTAAATGAAAGAATAGGCTTACTATGGTAAAACTGTCAAAAATTTGTGAATGTTAAGCCAGTGTCAACTTGGAATACATTCACTTTATTCCAATAAAGAGGAATTAAGTATCAGGTAGTGTAAAACTTTCTGGGGGGGGGGCAATTCGATGGCACCATGCATGAATGTTACACACTTTCTATGAGCCACCATGATTCATCCAAACTTAGTGGGGTTCAGTTTTTGTTGCAAGTCTCTATGTTGACTATGAATTATATTTGCCATTTTTGTGATTTCTGGCAATGGCTGGCATCCAAGATGGCCAACATTATGCTAAAGTTGAAGGTTGACCCAAACTTAGTGGGTTCAGTTTTGTTGCAAGTCTCTATATTCACTCTATGAGTTATAATTGCCATTTTTGTAATTTCTGGTAATAGCTGCCATCCAAGATGGTCGACATTGTGTTGAAGTTGAAGATTGACCCAAACTTAGTGGGGTTCAGTTTTTGTTGCAAGTCTATGTCCACTCTATGAGTTATAATTGCCATTTTTGTGGTTTCTAATAATGGCTGCCATCCAAGATGGCTGACAAGATGATAACTAGTGAAAGATGGTTACTGATGGCCATCACCTAAAATATAAGTTTTTCCAACCCCCCTGTTCCTTTCAACATTGATGCATAACATTTGTGCAAAAAAAGTGCCAAAAAATTGTCAAAAATCTGAAACATTCCAGGGTAACCCAAATCCAACCGCTTAGGTAACTCTACCGAGTCACCAATTACACCATGTCTCGCTTTACAACGAGTTCGGTACAACAAGTACTCGACTGTTGGTCCTGCAACCGCCGCTATCACTGTAATATACATTCAACAAGTACATACGGTTGTATTTCGGATAAATTGTGATTTTTAAATGTTTAAAGAACAGACAAACTTTACCTTTGAAAGCAAGTACGGTCTTCTCTCCGTCTAATTTACTTTGGCCATATTTGTTCAATGGATTTGGCTCATCACTTTCTTTGTAGGGCGCATTCTTCCCATCAAAGACATAGTCTGTACTTACATATACCACAAAAGCTTTCTGCTCCTCTGTCGAACAAAAATCATTGCCATAAAAGATGACAAGTGATACAAAAGGTGGACTAGCATAATCACTTCCGCTGGTAGTCCTTCTTTCGGGACTAAAACGTGGTGGTAATTTTTGTACTCGTACTTTCTTCCAACATTAACTTTTGGGCTGGGATAAAACATAGTAGTCGAAGCACAGTACAAGTCCAACAAGAAAGTCATCCTGCATGACCGCAAGAGGCGTACTGCTCGCGCCATAGCGAATCAAACCCTTGTCCTGCCCGGGACAGGACCCGCCCCCCTCACCGACAGGACCAGGTCACTTGGCTTAGATACCATCCCCCCCACCCCCTCTGAACTGACAGGTGTAAAAACATTACCTTGTCGCATCCTTCGGAAGGCGGGCGGTAAATATTGCAAATATATTTATCTTGCCGCATTCAAGAATCTGGATAGGGGTACCTCCCCCCCCCCCAGACAGGACCAGGTCACTTGGCTTAGACACCCCCCCCCCCCGACCCCATCTGAACTGACAGGTGTAAAAACATTACCTTGCCGCATCATTCGGAAGGCGGGCGGTAAATATTGCAAATATATTTACTCCCTCCTGACAAGCAAACAGCTACTTTAAACATCCCCAAAAATAGAAGACTGTCATTCCTCCGCCTCTCCCAAAAGGAGGACCACTTCAGTTTGAACAAGTATGCTATTAGGCTTTGATCATACATATACTAACAAACCACACAAAATCGACCTTATTCTTGAGAATGATACTTGATAAAATCTTGGCATCTTGATAAAATTCTGGGCACCAAGGGGATTCGAGCTGAGTGAAAACAGAATATTATGGTGGTTGTTCAGGGCCGATTCAAACAATTCTAAACCGAGGTTGATACTTGCCAACATTAAATACATTGGATATCAGGAAAAGATTGCTGGTGAAACATCCACAATATTGGGAACATCAGGCTGCCTGACTGGTAATGTAGGTCGTAGCCCCACATGTTGAGTTTTGGTTCCATTTTAATCAAATTAATTTAAATGTCTTGAACAATCCCAACCCCCCCCCCCCAAATTAATCTGGAAACTACTAATACTTTGTAAAAGATAAAAGTTTACTTGCTGATTATGTTAGACCAGACCTCACCAAGGAATAGGGTCCTCACAGTCCTTCCTGCCTGGCTTGGAGGGATGGGTCACCTACTTAGGGAGAGGGGGTTGGGTTACCTACCTAATGGGGAGGGGATAGGTTACCTACCCACCTGGCCATGGTGTGAGGTGAAGGAGTTGCCTGGGGAGGAGGGTCATCTACCTACCTGACCAGAGGGAGGGTGAGGGGTCACCCACTTGCCCGACCAGGAAGAGGGGTATCAGCTCATGATCCAAGGTGGATATAACCCCCCCCCCCAACAGAATGACAGATACCTGTGAAAACATTACTTTCCCTCATGCTACATACTTAACATTCAAAATATAAAGAAGGATTAGCAAAGTGACCCTTTCATCACAAATACAGGTCAGGCATGGTTAATTTTAAGTCATTCATTGGCAAGGATTTCCTTTGAAATAAGTGGAAATTTCAACCAAAATATGTTCTGTAATTCAAAATTTGTATGGAACTTCAAATCAGAAATTAATGTGGTTAAAACTTCAAATTAGAACTCATTTTTATTTAATTCTTTGAATTGTGGCTTCCTTTGATTTAACTGTTTGAAATAAACTCAGAACTACTTTGAAGTAAGGAATGAAGCCACTGTAGTGTCCTTGTATATATGTTCATGATTTTACTTCAAAGCTAATTAACTGACATTGATTAACACCTATTAAAACTTCCAATAAGAGGTTCTTCAAATCAGACAACAGTTAAACTCATTTCAATGTAGTGGATCTTTGAATTAACCATGTTTGAACTAGCCATGCATTTTGAATGTAGATTGATGAGAATGTGGCAAAGATCTGGCCAAAAATTTGAATGAAGTGGAACTTCGAATTAACCGTATTCAAAATAGCGTGTCCAAATTGTAGCAAGAAAATTTGGTAACATGATTCATTTGAAGCACTAAAGTCATTCTATACCTGTCCAGGGGTACTCCCTCCCCCTGGAAGGGACCTGACACCAGAGACTGGGGTACCTACTGGAAGGGACCTGGGACCAGAGACTGGGGTACCCCCTGTGGATAGACAGAAACCTGTGAAAACACAATTCTGTCCTCCTGTGTGACTGCAAGAGGTGTACCACTTGCGGCGTATCCTGTCTGTGGCATGTACCGTTGAGGGAGGGGGTACCCCCCCTGTCCTAGGACCTGACTGGGGTACCCCTCACCCCACCAGACAGGACCAAGACAGGGGTACCCCCATAACGGACCTGGAACCAGAGACCGGGGTACTCCCTCCTGTGGACGGACAGACAACTGTGAAAACACAAAGCCCTGCGTGACCGCAAGAGGTGTACCACTCACGATGTATCCTGTCCATGGCATGTACTGTCATGGGGAGGGGGGGGGTAACCCTGTCCTGTTCCTATCCGGAGGGGTACCCCTATCCTAGGACCTGACTGGGGTACCCTCTTTCCCCAGACAGGACCAGGACAGAAGGACCCCTTCCGCGGCAGGACCATGGACAGGACTTTGACAGGACAAGTGACAAGACTAGGGGGTACCCGCCTCCTCCCCCACCCCACCACCAGAAAGGACCTCAGACTAGAGGCCACCCCTGGTGAACTGAAAACTTTACCTTCTCTCGTACTTCGTACGCGGGCGGTAAAAAAATACTTTGTGGCAACCAAGAATGTGCGTTATTATCCTGTTTTGTATGAAGCAACATTTTAATGACACAGACTCAGTAAATAATAAATACCTGCGAACTTGCATATATTACTTGTTGCCTCAACATTTAGTGCGTGTGTTGCTTCTTGTTTCTGTTCCACTGCATCCGGTCTTCGTTCTGCGGCTGCATGGATGACTACATCTGGCTAAAAATCAGTAATCCTACATATCAAGTTATATGTAGAAACGCTCTCTGGTTACAATACTTTCGTGACGTCCCAATAAATTCATGGGTAGATCAGTAAGAAAAAAAAAACATTACGCGCAGAATACATGCACATGTGTACATACCGAGAAATTTTCAAATGCTCTTCGCAGGTCTTTAAAGTTAGTTAAGTCCACTTTATGGAGACTTTCTCCTGCACGTGAGAAAGCAACACCGACTGTCTTCCATGAAGTATCTTTCTCAAAAACTTGTAAGATCTGTCTGCCTAGGAGACCAGATGCGCCCGTTATCAGTACTGTCTTTGCCATCTTCAAAAGAAAATAAGTATAGACTGCTACTTCTGGACGTCAACTTAAAATTCAAAATAGATGAGGAAGCTTATGTGGGTAGCTTTTCAGTTAGTTCTGTATGTTCGTGTGTGTGTTGCGAATATGTCTGTAAAATTTCGTGTTTCAGGGGGGTCCCACGTTGTGTTTGCGAGAAAAACGTCACAGATCTGCACTGCGCATGCGTGACATTTAGCGTGGGTT